>BPLR01002636.1:0-43358 GCA_021605095.1 Caerostris extrusa | reverse complement strand
TTATCTTAGGATTATCTAGAGCAAATAACCAGTGTAAAAGAACAACACAAGAACATAAAGGGAATTTATAAACATGATCAATATAAATCATTAAATAGAATAAAAAAATTAGTTTCCATTCAAAAGTCCTGGTACGCAGGATAATATTAAAAATAATGTCGTTGATGTAAACATTTTCTTTTCATGTAAACAGACTACACAGAAAGTATACAAAAATACCAGCTGGCCTAACAACATTAGAGATAATATAACATCTGTTCAATCAATATCGTCTAAGTGGTGTTGGTTCAATAGGGAAGGCAACAGAGTAGATTTGTGGAAGGTGGCAATTGCCAGCAAGGCATTGGACATATCCAATGCCAATGTCCAAAATTCAATGTTTCTCTTTCCCTTTTATCTGACTGAGAAGGAAAGAAAAGAAACCAGCTTTCTTTAAAAGAAGAAAAAAAGGTGGGGGGAGGGGGGGGAGAAAGAAGCTAAATAAAAGAAATAAAATGAGAATATGCACACTTAGGCCATAATCTAAAGTTACTTGTTTGAGGAATGAGTACATTATTCTTAAGAATAGAAATTAAAATGTTGAAATACAACAGAATTATATATATTTTTATACACCCAAAGGATAAGAAAATGAAGTTGTTGTTTTTTTATACATATATTTCGAAGAAATGGTATAAACTACGTGAAACTCAAAATGAATTGTCATTTATCAACAGTTTTAACAAAATATAGTACTTTTACTTGTAAATAGTTATTGGTAAAGATTATTTAATTGTAAAAGCATATACTCAAAAATAAATTGTTTTTGAATAATCATAATATTCATCATTTTCAAAAGAGATTGCATAACTGTCACTGAATTGAAATAAAAATGAAAATAAATTATTCCAAAAGCAGTTAATTAAAAAAAACTGCTTTTACTATGCTTAATATAAAACTGGTTAGCTGCTTTTTCAAATCAGTTATTTCTAGAAATACATATGTTGCATTGTATGTATTTCTAGAAATATTTCTATTTTTCCATTTTCCATACAATTAAAGTCAAGGTAAAATCTTAGACTGAAGTTTTTAAAAAAATTTCCATTGCTTTATAATTATAATATTTACGTAAACTTAAGCATGATATTAGTTGAAATGACTGACGAAAACAACTTGCAAGTAAAATAGATGCCTTGATAAAAATTAGAATAATTTAGCCAAACTTAAAAAGTATAGTTAAATATAAATCTGCACTGCTGCTCTATAGAATTAAATTAATTCTTGGAAGGAAAAAGTTTAAAAAATAAAATATAAATTTAAGGCGTTCTTTTACACTGGTTATTTGCTCTAGATAATCCTAAGATAAACAATTTTCTTTCGTCAAATTGTTTACATAAGATAAATTTATTAAACTAAACGCTAATTAATCACTAGCATTACGTAAACAAATAATTTTTTCTCATTAAAATGTTTATATAAATTCAATTTTGTAAACTACATAATGGTTAATCACTGTAGCTGGGTACAGGTAATCATTTATTTCCATCTATTTTTTTTTTTTTCTTCTATGGAAAAAATATACAGATGATTTTACTATTTATATATTCTTTATTTTAACTAATTAAACACACATTAGATAAAAAAACAGTATAAAAATTATAATTACAACATGAAAAGTTTTATAAAATACAGCATAATTCAAACTTAACATAATAATATGAAAAACAACGCAAGTAGCAAAAATTTTTTAAAACTTTAGTATAATTCAATTTGCTATTTTTATATCTTAGAAAAAAAATAAGCGAACCTTTTTTTTCAAAACAAATTAATTCATTTAAAATATTATGATTTTATCGTGAATTGTCTAAAGTATTGCTACTTAGAATAAAGAAATTATAATTAATTATCATTTGAAAATTTAAACTCATATGGATATAAGAAATCTGTAATGTTGGCATTGAAATTATCCTGATTTCTCTCAACGTAAGACATAAATCTGTATAAATTTCAATTAAAAGTCCCCTTTTTACTGACAGAGAAATTTTGCTCTATTGCATTGTCAACATATGCAGCAAGTCAGTAATAAAAAAATTATAACTGATAAAACAAATTCTAAAAATTTTTTTATTTAAAAATAAGCTTTACTAACTCGTCAATTTGCTAAATTATTTAGCTACTCATATTATATCAATATAACTTATAAAAACTACTACTATTTACAATTTTTGCTACTCATGCATAAAAAAAAAAAAAGTCAAATTCAAAAAAAAAACATTGGTGTAAGAAAAAGTAAGTGATATAAGTTTTTTATAGATTAAAAGAGAGAAATTAATTAAATTTAAATAAATATTAGCAGCGTTATGAATAATTTATTTATGGAGAATTGCAAAACAAAATTCAATTAATAAAGTATACTTTAATTCAGGTATTATTTAATTGCTTATTCAATTAATAAGCAATTAAAAAATACGGAAAATGAAATAATAAATATAAAAGGGTAAATTAAAAATTAATTTTTTTTACAAATAAGAATTTTAGGAAAAAACAAATAAATGTGAAAAACAATAAATAAACACTTCTTCATTATTATTATTATTTGGAACGTACAATTTTTCCATCTAGTAGCAAATACTAGATTTTTTTTTTTTTCTTGATCGCCAAAAGGCGAGTAATACCAAAATATAACCACCTGAAAAAAACCTTGACATCAAAAGCATAGCGTAACTATTTTTTACTGGTGGTGCCATCTGGTTATCAAAACTACAAACCAAAACGTAATTAATAAATGATCTTTTACAAATATGCAAAATATTTTTTTCTAATTTGTTATTATTCAAATTTCAATAATTTGAAAGATTTTGCAAATTAAAACCTTCAAATTGTCTGATTTTTCTTAAAACATCATATTAATCGATATAAATATATTCATATAATCTTATTTCATTTGATTTCAAATAAATAAAATAGGCAATGAATGTACAAATGAAATCGTAGATAGTTGATTACTTGTAAAAACTACCAAATTCATAGAATTGTTATATAAATAATATAAAGAAGAACAAAAAATAACAAAAAAGTAAAATAAAATAAAAAATAATCATAATATTGAAATATAATAAAATAAATATAATGATATATATATATATAATAAAATATAACAATAATATTTTACTTTTTAAGTAAAATAGAATAAAAATAAATTTTGAATTTTTCTAATATGGTACAATTTTTACAACGACAACAACAACAACAACAACAACAAAATGATGTATTTCATACTTAAAAATATTTTATTTAAATAAAAAAAACATTGATGAATAATCAAATTGTTTTGCTTGACATTTAATTTCAGGCATTACAATTTTTTTATTATTCTCGAATTAAATAGGAGAAAAGGTTTCGATTTTTTAAAAGATTCTTAACTTTCATCTTCTGAAGTGCTATCCTGGTAATTTTGTTTTTTATTTACGTATTATTTAAAAAGCAGCCTTTTAAGAAGATTAAACTATTTTTAGATTCTACTGAAATAAAACAAATCACCCAGAACAAACTGATAACTAAGATTCTTTTTTATAGCTAAATTTTGATCAATCTTTATCCAGATAATATATTTTAAGTTATCATGCTTAAGTTTAAGTTATCATGCATTAAGTTATCATGATTTATTACAACAAATATAGGTGATATATCAGTTATTGACTGAATAAAAAAAATAAGATTTTTTCCAAGATAAGTTTTGTCATCTATTGCTTATTATTATTCAAATTTTAAAAATTGAAAAGTTACTATTCAACTCATTCCAAAATAAAAAGAAATAATAATATAAATAAATAAAAATAATAAATACATCGAGAAAGAAATCCATTCTCGATTGTATGTGTAACAATCGAGAATGTTTGTATGTGTAACGTATATAATAATATATGTAAATAATTGAATCTTTTCTAACTTAGGCTTTAATCAACGTTATGGAACAAGTACTGCTGTATCCAAAAAGTAAGACCCATTTTCAATTCAAAATTCCAGGGGCTTATGGAATTTAAATTTTTTTTTTTTTTTTTTTTTTTTTTTTTTTTTTTTTTTTTTAGGTTGCTGGCACTGTCCTTGACATCAGTGTGAAATTAAATATTCATTAGTGTTTGAGTTACGCTTGACTTTGTGAGACGCTAAAACTGATTCCGGCGATTTTTGAAATGTCTGAATTAATTGAGCAAAGAACTTGGATTAAATTTTGTTTGCGGAAACGTATAGAATGTTGCAGAAGGCATTCGGGGAGCATTCCTATATCGGAAAGAAATATTTAGAAGAGTGGTATACAGAAAACAATGAATGCGCCTGTTCACATTGCATTGATTCTTCGTGACTTTTTCGCCAAAATGAAACCTATATCGTTCCACAACCACCGTATTCATACCGTGGGACTTCTCGCTATTCCCTAAACTCAAAAGACCACTCCGAGGACACCGTTTTGAGTCGATTGAAGAGATTCAACGTGTATCGCTTTGAAGGCCATCCCTGCCGATGACTTTTTAGCATGCATTGATGATTGGTAAAAAAGTTGGCATAAGTCCATTGTGTGCGGAGGGGATTACTTTGAAGGCGATAACTTTGAAGGCGATAAAATAAATTTGGAAGAATAAATAAAGAGTTTTTGAAAAAAAATAATTCGTCTTACTTTTTGGATTGTGTTGCCATGGTAATAGTAATATATAATATATTGGCCCCCAACCATAATATCAATTTTTAATAAAATTTGTCAGATAAGCCTCAGGGTTACGTTTCAGTCTACAAGAATGGGATGGTTCATTACAAGAAGTTTACTGTTGAGATTCGTGAGCACCTTCAGATTGTTCAGGAAAAACATATTGAGAGGGCGATGTATATTCTGCGGAATTTAATGACCAAGCTCTTCAACACTTAGTTTCACTTTTTAGTATTGTAGCATTTCTTTCTCACGAGAAGAGCTTTGGCATTTCATTACCAGGAGAGAGGAACGTATGTTATTTGAAATATATAAAACACCCATCACTCAAATTTGACAGCAGATGAGTTTTATTCTGGATAGTTATAATACACTCATGCCCATAAATTAAGGATAATTCAGAATCACACAGAAATTGAACTCTTAAATAAAAATTTCACCTGTAGAATTATCACACACATTTTGAAGAAGAATATACAAATTACAGGAAACCACCAAATGGCGCGGATAGTACGTCACAATGACGAGTGTAAGAGAGGGGTATATAAGGAATGCTGGCAAAGAAGTAAAATTATTCACAAGCGCTTTAAAAGCCTTTCAGTGCAATAACCGCATAATTATGGCACAAAGGAAGCATTTGGATGATTTTTTACATGGTAGAATTATCGGACGACTGGAATGTGGACGTACCCAGCTGGAAGTATCCGAGGAACTTGGAATCGCCCAGAGTGTCATCTCCAGGCTTTGGCAACGATTCCAAGATGATGGTAATGTGAGTAGATGTTACAGCACAGGTCGCCCCCGAGTTACAACGCCGAATGAGGACCGATATTTAGCAGTTACTGCCAAAAGAAGCCGACGGAGCACAGCATCAGACCTGTCTGGTGAGCTCTCTTCAGCTACCGGTACGACAGTTTCAACGCAGACCGTGTACAGACGCTTAGGGCACATTGGTCTATATGCTCGTAGCTCTGTCAGATGTGTTCCACTTACCGCGACTCACTGTCGCCTGCGATCAACCTGGGTAGAGAGCATGCATTGTGGACACCGCAACAGTGGTCTGGTGTGATGTTTTCCGACGAGTCCAGGTTTAGTTTGCAGTCTGATTCTCGCCGGACTTTCATATGGAAGAGCACCAGGTACCCGTTACCACCAAGAGAACACTATTGAACGACACCGTTACGGTGGTGCAGGATGGCTCGTTTGGAGAGGAATTATTCTTGGTTCCAGAACTGACCTGCATGTTCAGAGTGTAACGATGACAGGCCACATTTATCGGGATGTCATTCTGGAACAACATGTACGTTTGTTTCGGGGCCCCATGGATGCTGAATTTCGGTTCATGGATGACAACGCCCGTCCTCACCGTGCAAACATTGTAGACGAATGCCTTCAATTGGAGGATATCACCCGTATGGATTGACCTGCATACTCACCGGACTTGAATCAATAGAGCATGTGTGGGATATGCTTGGCCGACGAATTGCAGCCCGTCAACCCCCTCCCACCTGTCAACCGGAACTTCGGAGGGCATTGCTTGATGAGTGGTGTAATATTCCCCAAGATCAGATTGATAATTTGATACTCAGCCTGCCTAGGCGTTATAAGGCCTGTATTCCATCGTCCGGGAGACATACTCCATATTAACCATCATACTAACCATGTTATACTGTTTTTGTAAATAGGTTCTTTTTGAAATTTGCTCAGGGAGTAAAAATCGCAATTTTTATTAATTATGTCAAACATATCGCATCTTTTTGCTCTTTACCTTTTGTTTAATAAATAGACTTTACAAATAAGTCAAATTTGTTTTGCTTCTGTCTCTTTCTTTGCCTGAACCTCATTATCCTTAATTTATGGACATGAGTGTACATGCAATTAGTGTTTTGTCTGATGCGAACAAGCTGTCAGTCAAATCTGATAGCAAATATTCGGTGTCTTGGATAATGAGACCTCATGAAATAACTATTGTCTGTTCGACCTACACAGGTCAAAGTAATTACAAATGGAATGTCAACAAATTGATATACCATGTGTTGTTCCATCGTGACTGGTGATAGACCACGAGTTGAGAAATGTCCACTCCAATGAGAAATGAGAAAATTTGATCCCCCCCATCCTCTTCACAGATTGTCTGTCTGGAGATTTTTGGTGAAGAAAAGAGAGAGAGAGTTCAGCGACGAATCAACCAGAAGTGTTGTATTTTTTTCTTTTCTGTGGAATGACTGAATAAGACGGTGTTTTCCGCATAATTTCAAAGTGAGCCCCTTGTGGTTTTGTGCATCACGCCGTGTGATAGTTAAGGTCTTTCGCAGACCACGTGTTTAGATTCTTCATAGACTGGAGAAATCTTAAAATCTCCGAATTTGGAGTAAACTGCGCTTATATATCTAATTTATATCTTTAATTTTCATTTTTTGTAAATAGAGTTCTGTATATATATATATATATATATATATATAATATTTGTAAATAAAATTTAAAGTGTTACCATGAACCTAAAAATGGCCCCCTTCATTAAACTGTTATAGGTCTAGTATAGCCCGAGGCGTTACAATAACAAGTATCGAATAAACACACTAGTCTCGCTTCCATCCAGAAATTTGTAATAAGCATTATTCGGGGTTAACTTCCAAAAGTTCAACTTTTTGAACAATGGGTTCATATTTATTAGCACTCGAATAACTTTTTATTAACAATAGACTCACCTGTGAAATCTAAGTAGATATCGAGTTTCCATAATATAACTTTCTGCATGAGAAAATATGCGTTCAAATGAAGTTACGTTAGTCGTAGTGCATAAAAGGGAACTAATAGAATGTAGTGCTGATTGTAGGACTCTCACTATTTCCACAGTTCAATTTCTTTGTTATTAGATTTAAATGCCAACTGAATCTTTTTCCAAATTATTCTATTGTACTTTTCCATCTGACCATTTTCTCGTGGACTGCAGCTATCGTATGACTAGTGGTTATACCAAATAACATTAAAAACACTTTTAACTGTATGCATGTAAGCAGATCCTTTGTCTATGTGTATGTTAGCTCGCATACCAAGTATAGAAAAGATATTGGTTAAAAATGCAGTCTCAAAAACTTATGAATCTTCTGGACAAGGAATTGTGAATGAAAATCTTAAGTACTCATGAACTACAGTAGGAAGGAAACGATTTTTAGAATGTTATGGCAAGAGACCTATAAAATCAAAATTTAGTCTCTCAAATGGAGATAATACTTTTATCTATTTGCCTTGATTTTTAAGAAATATAAGTTTTATTTCATAACAGATAGAACATGAATCTATAAGTTTTTAATATCTTCCAGGGGATTGGTAAAGTATTTCTGTGTAATCCAATGATGCCTCCAACACCTGGATGACATAAATCCGCGTGTAGCTTTTTCAAGTTCACTTCAGGATTAGTTACTGCACTTCTCCTTGAAAATGCATCTGTAATAGCATTTTTTTGCTACCATGACTATAGATGATATCAACCTGACAACACTAGTTTCAAACACATAATCTTTTCATTCCTGATTTTGCTGGTATGATGCTTATCAAACATGAATGATATAGATCTTGAATCGGGGAATACCTCAAAAGATCTGCCAATATTATTTTGCCAAAATGAAAAAAATTCCACAACAGCATGGTACTTCTTTCTCAACAGATAAATAGTTAGATTCAGAGCTTAGTGTTCTAGAGAAGAATACGTAATTGATTGTTTCGCCAGTTTGCTTGGCAATGGTTAGAAATTTTTTCTGATCATGTTCAGCTTGGTCTCTTCCACGTGTAGTTCGTCATCCAGATATAAAGACATCCCCTTTAGGTTCTCATCTTGAATAATTTTGTCAATGACTCTCTAAATACATGCAACTTATTAGTGACCTCGAAAGGTACACGGATAAATTATTCAATTTACCACCAGCTTCGAAGGCAGTATAATATTTATCTGCATCCTTAAAAGGCAGTTGATGGTATCCGCTCCTCAAATTCATAGAGGCATGAGGGCCAACTGGTTAGCTCTCTGGCTGTTGGTACGGAAGGCTTTAGGTTCGAATCCTGGTGGTGGCATGGATGTTTGTTGGTGGTTCGGAATCCACGTTAAACTGTAGGTCCCGGTCTATTTAGAATAAAGTGTGCGCGAGATGACCGTAGAGCGACTAACCAAACCAAACCTCAATTTCATAGTGCTGAATATTTCGTACCTCGGTATTTTTGAGATTAACTCCTTAATTTTTGGAAGAGGCAGGTATCAGTCATACTGAAGCAGTTAATTGTTCGTGAAAGTCAAGAACCATATGTGGATTTTTATGTTATTTCGCCATGGATGCTTGGGAACGCCAAAGTGAGTTACTGGTTTCAATAACTCCCGCTTCGAATAATTTCTTTACCGCTGCAGCAATTAGTACTATATATAATGTGTATATTTGGTAGAAACTGGTTTACAATCGGGATTTAGGTTGACGAACAGTGAAACTGAAGGTACTTGAGAAACAGCTAGAAAGCAGATTTTGAGAGATGGTCTTTCACCTTTAAACGAACGGTTCTTCAAAATATCCTGCTCAATAAGATCAGCACACAGAATTTTCATGATTAATAAGTTTCCTTTTTTTCAATTCCTTGTATTAGCTCACACTTTCCCTATATATATATATCTTGTTCAAATTTTCAATCGTACATAAAATACTTTTTATTCATCCACTCAAGTTGAAATACATTTTTTGAACTTGTAGTGGGTGACACTTGATGTTAATACAGTTTTTCAAATATTAATTCAGTAATTAAATTTAATTAATTTATTTTAGTTATTTTTAGATTTAAGTTGCATTGTATCTACCAATAGATGGCACTAGATAAAAAAAAATGAATGAAAATTATTTATAAAGGACTTTCTGCATTACAGTGAAAAAAAAAAAAAAGTAGGAATTGACTTTAAAAAACTTTTTTTTTATATTACTTGTTTATACACATGTGATCATAATTTCATAGTTATTTCACATATACTTTTAGCATCTGAGCTAAAAGAAGAATTGGCTTTATTATATTACCAGACAATGTCTGACGAACTTTATATTTCTTTTTTGCAACATAAATCAAGTCCAAAACGGTGACGGCAGTATCATAGTTCATGTAATAGTTAATATACTGAAACACAAAAGAAGAAACACAATTGTATAGAAGAAGGATTTTTTTAATTCAGTCATGTTTGAATTTCACTTAGAAAATTAAAAAAAAAAATTCATTTTTGGTGTTTCCATTTTACCTCTGCGCCCACACTTGAGGGGACGACGTCAACCTTTTCAAATTTCAAAATCTGATCCCTCATGGGGTGTCCAAATCTTAAAAATTAATATTGAATAAGTTGTAATATATAAGTGTAAGAATGTAGGATTTGTTTGTGTGGTAATCAGCAGGCGGCGACACATCACGGTTGCTTGTCTTTGACAGATCCTGTTTACAACGTGGGGGAGTATTCAACTTTGAATTCTGACCCCACGAGAGGGGACAGGTCCCCGTGGATGAGGAAAGACGAAAAGTCAACGCGAGAGGAGCGAGATTGGGCAGGTTGCGTCAAGTAGCGAGAGAATATGTTTACCCCTTAATTAATAACTAATGTAAATATCATTGTAAAATATCGTGTCATTAAATGGCTTTATTTAAAGAAACGCATTACTTTATTGTATCTGTCAAATCCCTAGACACCCACTGCAAAAGTCCAGCCATTGTTAGATTGTAAGAGAAGTCTACAAAAACTGTAGGTTCGGCCGGGATAAATCTATTGGAACCGGTTGAAAGTTTCTACAATGATGTTAATAAAAATAACCGAGTCATTTATTATCTTAAACTTTAGAAAACACAAGAAGGCTTAGCTTATTAAAATCAAGTTAATATTCTGATCGTTACCTAACCATCTGTTATAAAAACTGTCACCTTTAGGTCTTCATCTTGCATAATTGCCATTTGGGTATATACTACAGTATATTTTTCTACAGGATAAATACTACAGCAGGTTTCTGTAAAGATAAAACTATTTATTTTCTTTACCTGATCAAAAAAATTTTTTAAATTTATCTTTCAAGTGAGCATATTGTCTTTTCAGAGAAAAGTTTAACATACACACAAAAAAAAAAAGAGAATCAAAATAGAATTTGGCGCTTTTCAGAGTATCTAAGTTACGGCTCATAAAAAAAATCTAGTATACATGCTTTAATTTCCTGCCAATAATCTGAAAGCTATGGATGGAAAACTTAGAATTTTTGGGTGTTGATTATAAGTTGTTTAATAGTTTAATAATTCGTTATTATTTAAATACGAAACAGCTTCGGCAAGACACAACATTTAAATAATATAATACATAATTACAAATAATATACAAATAAATGAAATTATACGGAAAAAACTATCACAACAATATAAATGCTTCAAATAAGATGTCACAAGTTAACATTTCTTCTACGACGTGAGCATGTGCTCACTTTGGAAAAGTTCCTTAATTACACGTTTAGTTGTTTTTTAGCTTGCAGTACAGAAAATAATTGAGGAGGATTTGTTAGTTAGACACCAGGACTGAGACACTACATATTCCTTACCATGTATGATTCTTTATATCTCCTATAATCCCTTAGTGGGGCACTAGTAGAAGTTTCCTCAAAGGCCATTCTAACTGTTCACTATTTATTTTTTGAAAAATGATAAATTAATTCATTATAGTTTTTAAAGGATTTAATGTCTATGGAAATTTTAATGTGAAAAGTATCTTGCCATGAATGATTATTTTGTTGGTGATATTTGACAATAGGCATAACAAGTAATACAAAAAAAATTTTTTTAAGTCAATTCCTACTTTTTTTCACTATATTGCAGAAAGTCCTTTATAAATCATTTTCATTCATTTTTTTAAAGTTTATCTGGCGCCATCTATTGGTAGATATATGCAACTTAAATCTAAAAAAAAAACTAAAATTAATTAATTAAATTAAATTACTGAATTAATATTTGAAAAAGCTATATTAACATCCAGTGTCATTCCTACAAGTAAAGAAAAAAAATTTATTTGATCTTGAGTGGATGAATAAAAAGTATTTTATGAACGATTGAAAATGTGAACAAAACATATATAGGGAGAGTGTGAGCTAATAGAAGGAATTGAAAAAGTAACAGAAATTTAAAATTATACATCTACCTAATAACAAGAGGAAATTTTGATACTGAAAGAGGGTGTGGGAGGATTATAAAGGAATTATCTTCACTAATTTTCTGTTTTACAGGTGATTTATAAGACTCAGTTTACTTATGTGTAGACTTTTCTATCATTATTAATTATACTTTTTTTTTAATAAATGGAGATTAGTTGCCGTTGATTAAATAAAGCAAAGCGCATTAAAATAATACTTTAATAATACATTAATATTTAAAAACAAAAAAGGTTTTGCAAGACGCTATTCTTTCATGACAACAATTATAGCTTTGCAAAACAAAGCATAATAAAAAATACAGAGTAGTAATGCCATTCACAGTTCAAGAAATCAATAAGTAAACCAAACTTCTGTACGAGATACAGATTCATGGCGCCATCTACCGTCAAAGAAAGTCAATAAAGTGGTAAAAATATTCCTAGATAAATAAGCCATTTAAAGGGCAAAATATCATTCCTATAGCAATTATTAGAATTAGAATTGTTGTTAACAACAATGTGATAATTTTTATGTAGTTATTTTATGAAATGCTTAAAACAATTAACCACTTCGTCTTGGATATTCACAGTGTATGCTAATTTTAAATATTTCGTTTTTTTAATATATACGAAATTGAGTCGAACTCGTCGTGGTTACTGGTTGATAACGGTGCTATCTTACTGGTCTTAATTCTTACTGGTTGATAATGACGCTGTCACATCAACCATTTTTCGAGAAGAAGTTGATTGCTCTTCCAGAAGCAGATGTTGCTGGAAACCTCCTATATTTTTCTTTTTTC
This sequence comes from Caerostris extrusa, assembly GCA_021605095.1. Taxonomy (NCBI): domain Eukaryota; kingdom Metazoa; phylum Arthropoda; class Arachnida; order Araneae; family Araneidae; genus Caerostris; species Caerostris extrusa. The sequence continues at coordinate 30,703 of BPLR01002636.1, read as the reverse complement.
TTTATCAAGTTAAAATTCTGACAAACATTGAAAATTTTAACTAAATTTTTAAACTAAAAATAAAATAAAAAAAAAATTACGTAAGGGAGAGTAAAAAAATTTTTCGTTACATATTTTTGTAATTAAAAATTTCAAAATTACGTAACGAAAAAAAAAAAAAAAAAAAAAAAAAAAAAAAAAAAAAACTGAAATTAGAGCATTATTATTCTGGATCAAAAAAATTTTTCATCACTGTTTACATTTTCCAAGTAACAAATGATTGATATTGATAATTTTTTTTTGAAAAATTTTACTTATATATCTATTTATTTAAGATTTTCTGACATCAGTCAGACTTAGGTTATTTTAAAATAAGGGAGCATTATTTCCGATGCTTGCACACTAAGTACAGAAATAAAAAAAAAGATACATAGAAGTTACGAATTTTCTAATGAAAATAGAATATATTTCTTGTTATTGTTGTTCCGCATATTTGACTGAAATTAGTTTCAATGATTCGTGTAAGTTAATCACATTTTTCCTTTGTTACATCAAAATATGAGGAAAATATTATTTATTGAGTAATAAATTACATTTGGGACAAAAAAAAAAAAAAAAAAAAAAAAAGGCATCCTGCTTTTTTAAATTAAAAAAAAAAAAAAAACAAAAAAACACTTAAAATGCATCGCGGATATAAATTGCATAGCAGATCATTTCGATGCTGGTTGGGATTTAAACTCACTACTCTAAATTCTTGACCTGGTTTACTAATTACAAAACTAACTAGATGAACATTTGAAGATAAATGAATTTTAAATTAATATTATATATAAATATTAGATTTAACCTTTAACAGCGAATATTAGTTTATATTAGTTTATATTAGCGAATATTTGTCAGATGTTAAAGTTGTTTTTTTGTAGACAGAATAGTGTGGACTAGTAAGTGTATTTTACGAATGGTTATCAGATTGCTTTTTTTTTTTTTTTTTGTATTTTAAATATCCTAAAGAAGTAGTTTTTGAAAATATTTTAACATTAATATTATTTTAAAGATCGCAAAATCTATGTTAGAATATATATTTAATATATATGAATATTATTTATCTGAATATTAATGAATAAATATTATCATGAAAAATTAATATAAACAAATCAGTAAAGATCTAGAATCCTCTCTACACCTTGCGCCAAATCGCCAAGTAAGCAAATAATGAGAGACAGGCTGCCGCGGTTACAGCTTACGTAACTGCAGCAAACATTTTGTTTACAATGATGGAATTTACATTAAAAAAATCTAAAATGCAATGAAAATGGCGTTTTATATATATTTTTTTGAAATTGTTGCTTTTGTCAATAAATAGATTATATAATCAGTATTGCCTTAGTTTGGGTGACCTCGCTGCTTCGTTACTCAATCTATCCTAAGTTTTACCATTGTAATGACACCTATTGATGGAAAAAGGAGTACAAATTGAACAACTTCTACTTTCACTGTTAAAAGGGAATTTTCCCGCTAGAATGAAAACAGAACGTAGTTGGCGTTAGGAATTAAATAAAAGATGTTGTAAATGTGAAAATTGATTATCGTCTTTTATTTTGCCGTCTGGATTTTAATAACACTACGCAACCTTTACAAAGCCGCCACACCATAAACCCTCGCTCGGACTCTCCGCTGCACTTATCGTAAAACAGTGCTCTGATCCCTTGTGAACATCCCAATCAGGTATAAGCTGCAGATGTTCAGGAATTGTTCTTAATGTGCAGCACAATGATCATTGTGCTACACATTAAGCAATCGAAATAGTACTTAAAATAAATTTATAAGTTGTTCACATGGCAATTGAAACAATCTGAAATTTAATGAAATTTTTGTTTTTGTTTTTTTTGGAGAAAAATAAGAAACAAAACATAAATATAGAGCATTTAATAATGATGATACTAAAAAGGGAAATAAAGATTTTCTTACGTTTCACTTCAGAATGTCTTTATTTGACATCTTAATAAACTCAAGAAAGTGTGTAAAATTTGCGGAGGACACTTTAGACATTTACTCTGAACAGAAACCAATCCATTTTCCGTGCAAAACTTAAACATTGAATTCATACCCATTTTTACCAAAAGCTTTCTAAAATGCTCGTAAATTATGACTTGCGCGTAAAATGAATTTGCTCTTTTAAGGACATAATTCTGAACTTCATAGATCGAAATGTATAGTTCTCGGTGGAAACCGCCTACGGAAAAAAAAGTTGTTTCCGTGGTTTTTCCGAGTGGCATCTGGTGGGAAACTAGTTTAAAGCGGATAATCTTTAAGGCAATTCAATTAATTCCACAGACTTAGACCATCTTAATATATTCAGTGATTTTCTAAAGAAAGAAAGTAGAAATCACTGCGCTACCAGAGCCGACAAATCCATATCTACGCGTTCTTTTTTTTTATTTTAAATAGAATATTTTTTTTTTACTATTTACGAATAATCATAAATATATCTGAAACTCTAATAAAGTTTTTTTAAATGGAAATTTCGATTTAAAATTATTAATTTTAAGCATTCATTATACATTTTAATTCAAATATTTATTATATCCCTTGTAATTTTTTTGGGAATTAATGCTAATTCTTGGCATTTTATAATTTGTACCTTATTCACACAATGGAGGTAAAATAGACAAATTTATATTGTAAACACAATCGTCAAAGTATACATGAAGCAATTCAGCAAAATTTTCAGGCTTTTCTATTGGCCCTCATTTATCCCCATTATAGATTGTTTAGGAACTCAACAAATGAAAGAAGTAATCAGTTTCTCTTTGTAATACAGGCTATTTTTTTTTTCCGAAGAAAAAAAAAAAAATAATAAAAGGTCTATTCTATATTTATTTTTCCATCCAACGATGTTTTGCATAATAACTTAAGCATCCAATAACACAGCAATATGTTTTAATCTCGTTGTTTGCTCACTCGTTTCAACACATTAATAAGAAAAATAAATTGAAGTTATCTTTACTTTGGTATCTTTGGCAATGCTTTGCTACGGGGAATTTTACGCATTAGTTAACATTTAATATATTTTTTATTATATATATAAACATATACAATAAAATTTCATTAAATTTATTGCTCTATTATATTGTGCAGGCGTTAATTCAAACAAACAATCAACAATCTATTTTCAAGACGCTGTTTGGCGAAACATAGAGAGATAATAATAACAATAGATTTAGTATTTCTGAGAATAAACACTAGATGGCGTTATGTGAATATTTTTCTTTTTTACCCATGAAGCTTCTGATTCATGCAATACCAATACCAATTGCTTGTCATCTATTCATTAAGCGATTGTCAAGTATTCTAGTAAGAGTTTCGGTTTTTGAACATAATTATTTAAACAGATAATTGAAAAAAAGTTGTAATGAAAGGAAAAAAAGTTTAAAGGTCAGAGAAATCATAATACTCTCCAAGAGGTAATTCTGAACGTTTACGCTAGAAAAAAATTTCTTCTCAGTTGGAGGTAGTCAAGTGAGTTTAATTCTTTTTTTTTTTTTTCGTTCTTTAAAAAATAAATATTTAATTTGACCTTAAATCATATTGTATGTTCATAAAAATAATGTGATTAATTAACATAAACATGAAAAACTTAAGTTTCTGTAGAGAATGGTTAATATTATTATTTTTAGTTATTTACAATTAAAAATGTAATGTTTTATTAATATTTTTAAGAATAATGTACAATTAATAATGATTTTTTTTACCTTTTAACCCGTCAGTATATTAAAATGTTCTTGGTTATAGAACATTCTTGTTCATTTAATGTTCTTGGTTATAAAATGTTCTTGGTTCTCATATTAAAATGATTATTAGAGGTATACATTAAATTAACTAATGTTAATTATAAAAGGTATATTAATTTACATATATTTTTTTATTGGATGTCAAAACTTTTTCATTATTGTCTTATTAAAATTTAAATAAATGTATTTTATTTAAATAAATGTTTGATTAGGATGATTTGATTTTGATTTTTTTTTTTTTTTTTCATTGATGCTTGAAAGAAAATAATTCAGTACAATATTTTATATTCATGTCAAATATCACCAATGATAAAGATGTGATAATAGTTTTGTGTTTTTTTAGAAAATACAAGCTTTCAATTAAAAAAAATATTAAAAATTTCAATTTTATTTTCAATTTGTAGTATTTATAATGATTTTAATTTCCTAATATATTGTGAAAAACATTTTTTTTTTCCTTGAAGAATTTTTAAATATATAGATTTTTTTTTGTATGAAATTTTTGAGATATTGTCCAATGATCTGCTACAAAATTAACTGTAAATAATTTTGAGTAAATTAAATATGATGATCGATTAGTTTATTTGGAAAAATTTCAATAAATTGTTATAAGTATTAAAAAGTCTAATTTAATATTATTTAACTTGTATATATACACACTGGTTATAATATCCTGAGGGTAGATATTCCTTAATAAGGGAACATGTAACCTCAGTAATCCTCCAAGATATAACTGCATTTTGATGGATTTGTTTTTTTTACTCAATATTTGAATTTCTTTGTCATGTGTTTTGCAATGTTTGCTCTATTGTTGTCATATTTCATAATAGCCAGTTTTGTTGCTGTAGCTAATGCTCTTTTTATATCTGAAGTTAAATTTTGTGTTTTTCAAATTTTTTAATTTAATGGTATGACTTACAGAATGAAAATGATTGTTATATATATATATATATCATAACAATCCTATCATATATATATATTTTACAGAAAAGACAACGCTTTGTTAAATATCATGTCCATTCCCTTTATTGCTGTGTTTATTTTCGTGCTATATTTATCAAATAATACTTTTGCTTTTTCTGATTACCTCGCCTATAATTTACAAATTAAGTTGTTTCACTAACACCTATTAACCTTAAATTCTTATGTTTCTCATTGCCTTTTCTATAAATAGTTGTTGACTTAACATTTCTGTTCGTGTACTCAATACAGTTTCTTCAATTCCTATGCTCAGTAGTTTATTACCAAAACACTTTTTTTTATTTGTTTTTTATTTCATTACTCTGACACCAAATGCTAACATTTTCAGACCTACTGCTCATCTCTCTCTTGTCTTTCTGGAAATGGATCTGAACTCTTTAAATTCCCAATGTCTTAAACTTCATTTTAATAAAAAATAAGTAAAAAAGAATGCGTACCTTTTATTTATTTACTGATTCCACTTGTCTTTTGTCTGTACTTTGCAACCTGTCAGTAGCAGTGATATATATATAGATATCACTGCTAATATATATATATGGCTGCTAATATATATCTATATATGTAATCGTTGAAACATGAAATTTAACTTTTAAAAATAACAGAAAGTAATGGGAAATCAGTATGGTGATGAAATCTCAGCAGAAAAGTTCAAGGGGTTAGTTAGAAGGAAAGTAAAAAATATAAATTGCAAATCCAAACAATATTATTGGATATCAATATGAAAAAACATAATTTACACTCAATGGCTGAAAATTAGAATTCTGTGAAAATAGATATGAAAGTTTCATTTAAAAAAATACATAAAATGTTGTGATAATGGTAATGTTTCATTGTCAGAGATACTTGGAAGATTCATAATTGTTGAACACTTTTATTTTATATTATTATTCACAATTACTATAAGGATTTATATTAATTGTTGGCATTATTTTTATTCAGCTATTGAAAATTAAACTTACTCATTAATATTTTATTTCTATGTATTATTGTAAAAATTAGTTAGGGGACAATGGCTTACATTAAAGACAGTGTTTTCATAAAAATAAATGCAGCAAAATGCATTAGTTAGACAATCTATCTTATTTTTCTATTTAAAATAACTTACTTATATTCTCAGCTTTGAGTTAGTAGTTAAAGCAAGAATATTTTATAAGCAATAAACATTTGAGTGAATCTGAAATTTTATAAATAAATAACCAAGATCAAAATATCTTTCTATTCTAAAATATTTAACTGATTTCAATAGTGAATAAATAAACTTAATATTGTAGTTTTAGCTAAGGATGTTCTTAATAAGTTGTTAAGTTTAAATTTTAAGTCATGAATCCTTGTTTTTAAGTGAAATGATCCAGAAAATATTAATTAATTCATTTGTTTTTAGTGTATATATTCATATTTGTCCAAGTTTACTACCTTGTCATTAATATTTCATAAAAAGGACAAGTTAGCTATTTTGTTATTGACTAATAAAGATAATGATATTTCTAGATTTGAATATTGCCATGAGAAACAAAAAAAAAAATAATTTTTTTTTTTACGAGTAGCATCGATTGCTAATGTGCCTAATATTTTAGATATTTCAATAGATCATAAGCATGATATAATTGAGTTTAGTGCACCAGCAATAAAATATAATTTGCATTATTTTTAAAATATAACCATAAAATATCCCCTGCAAGATATTATTAGTAATTTCTTTAGGCTATTGTTTAATTCATTATTATGGATTGTCAACTCAATTTAATAGCATGCTGTATTAAAAACTTTTTACAAATTTATGTATTTGAATTTCTTAAGTTTATTAAAATGCATTCATAAATTATAAGTATATAAATATAAGTCTTTCTTAATGATGTTATGTAGGCATTCTCATCGTATTTCCTTCAAAAATAACTTCATTGTTATTCTTTAAAATAAAAATCCATTGTTATGACTATATCCTTTCACGTGCTATATTAAGCTTTGCTTGCTATCCCGTTACACTTAATGACGTAAAAGATCGATTGGCATTCAATTGTTATCATGCCTAAATCTTATCTTGTTGTTGTTCATGAAGGAATTTGTCGTTTGCAACGGATGATGGTATCGTGTTTCCTGTTTGCTTTCATTTTTTACCCCAATCTTGAGGCGCGAGCAAATATTTAAGAGATGAGGTAGAAAAATGTTTCACCCACACACATGGACGATGCGCTGAAGCACAATAAACAATATTTTAGAATAGTTTCGGATCTGACATGTATTATGTTTAATTTCTATAAATATTATAAAAAATATATAATGTAATATAATAAAAAGCAAATAAAGAATTTCCTGTGTGTCATTGCATAAATTTAATAATATCGATTCGTTTTTGGTAAAATCGCAGAATAGGGCCGCTGGGATTTGGTGTCAAAAAATCTGTTCACTAAGGGCGCCAAACAAAGAGTTGCGATTGTAAGTCAAGTGAGTTGCAAACAGTACAAAAAAATGCTGGTTACCGCATTTGGTGACCTATCTCACAGTTAGCGCCACAAAAAAATCGCCAAATCTAAACGGCCCCTATTTTGAGATTTGGCTCGTTTTTATAGCAACCACATGCTAAGAAAGGTGATTTTTTTTTATTTTTATGGTCATTTTTTTTTTTTTTTTTTATGTTCATGATTAAAATATATGTTCCAAGCAAGTTGTGCATTTTCTAGAAACAACCACATCTACTTGTTGAGCTCAATTTTAAAATAGAATAGGTTTTTAATACTAAATACAGAGATATATAAATCCTATCTGTTGACTATATTGACAAAGGATTTGATTTTCTATTCTTCAATATAATATAAAACATTCAATAAAATATTTTTCTAATACTTAAATGTTTACTTTAATTTTTTTTTTAATATTTAATGTTTACTTTGGTGTGTGACGTGGATGTTTGTTAAACGGTTCGGAATCCACATTAAAGTGAAAGGTCCCGGTCTAGTTAGCTCTAGTGTGCAAAAAAAAATATCCGTAGAGCGACAAACCAAACCAAAATATTTACAAAATCGAATATTTTACACCGTTATTAAGTGATTTGTATTTAATTCAGTCGAGCGAATATGGCTATAAAATGGGGCAGTAGCTGCACTAGTTTTATAAAGGATGAGCAAAATTTAAAATTCTTTGTCTAGTTTGTCTTGTGCACGCTTGCGATTTACCATTCATTTTGTTAAGCAGATTTTTGCAAGTCAAGTATCATAATATCGCTATTGCGTGACAGGAAAGTGGAATAGTTAATTATATTTGTAGTTTAATTTGAACTTTGCTAAATTAAAATCTCACGCATTTCATTTTCTTCTTAAATTAAAAAAAGGAAACCTAAATATAATTTGTAAAATAACTAACCCTTGAATCAGTTCTTTTTTTAATTAAATAAAAACTGTGTATTTATAACAGCATCAATGTTGAACTGTTATAAGTTTTTAAAAAATAATAATAAATTATTCAAGAAATTTTAACGAGAGATGTTCGATTTTCAATTTTGTTGAATTCTTTTTTTACAAAAAGTTAACCTATATTAGAATAATTACTGAAGTTATGCAATGCTAGATAATGTCTGTTTAACATATTCATTATATGTATGAACAAATATCAAGACAAAATAGACCTTTCGAACTAAATTATCTAGTCCTTTTAAGGGCCTATCGTGTGTGACGTGTTTAATGGCTTGCATGAATGATTAAGTGGATAAGCAGGAGATGAAAATTCTTGTTTTTGCTGCTTTGCATTCCGCACTGGATTATTACCTCAGTCTGATCGTGCTTATGCAACTAAAGCAACTGGTCAAGGTCGAACCACCCGCTCTATTATTAAAAAGAAAATTAACTCCTTCGCAACACAAATGCACTTTGTTGAATTGAGAAACGCATTATCGTGTTGTGTGAATTTGGCGGAGAAAGTTATCGGATCATCCTCGTTATTCAAGGATCAAGTGTAGTACTGCACACTTCTTATCAGATTTATCCTTGTCAGAGAATATAACTAAATTGATTAAATGTTTGTAATTAAGATAATGATAAATAAGTAATGCATAAATAATATATAAAAAACTGGTTAAAGAATTAATAAATGCAACTATATCTATTTTAAATAAACCTGTTTTTCACAAACATCAGTGTTAATTATGTTAGCAATAGTGCTACTTAGTGCCGATGTTAGCAATAGTGCCGATAATTTCTATTTATTTTCATTGATGCTGTATTAACTATTTTTGCAATTTTTATTTTTATTTTTAAAGCTAATGAATTTCCCCATCAAACACGAAAAAAAAAAAAAAAAAGGTTAATTTGTAACGTATTACATTAAAAGGTATTACTATCACTAATAGATAAAATTTTTTTATATTAAAAAGAGGTGGTAATATAATATGTAATTTAATATACAGTAGAACCTCGATAAGTCGAAAACCTCCACAACTCGAAAATTTTTTTTTGTTCCCTTCCTTCCCTTCCTTCAAGCCCCAAAATCTTCATTATTAGAAATTTCAACCCTCTATAAGTCGAAATAATTAGTCAATCCCCACAAGCCATTTTGGTATATATTTTCCCGCCGTAACTCGAAAAAAAAAAAAAAAAAATTGGATCTCCGTATCTCGAACATTAGCAATGTTTGATTTTATAATCTTTTTATAACCTTTACAACTCGATCATTTGAAACTAATTACCTCTATAGCTCGAAGAAAAACAAGTTACCGACTTTAAGAATTTGCCGACAATGCACGTCATTGTATCTTAGAAAACAATGTATGAATATACAGTAAATAGAATAACCAATTCTATGAAATAGCAACTCGGAAGAAAAAAGAAGTTTCTGCTTTTTATAGCTTAGATAATGCTATAGATAGAGAACGATCGAATTGTCTAAAAGCAAAAAAAAATTAAAATAATAATAATAATAAATAAATAAATAATAATAATAACTGACTTTTTTAATACATAATATTTTTAATTTTAAGGTTGTTTTTCGAAATTATTTTGATTTTTTATTGTAGTACATAATATAACTTTTAAGTTGTAAATAAACATGTTTATTTCCTCTGTAAAGTTGAATTTTTATTTATTTTTACCTCTCTAATTCAAAATAAGTTAGAAATAATCTAAACCCTACAAGTCGAATATTTCCTTTAAAAATCCGCGTAAGTCGAATACTTTATAACTCGAATTATTTGGTGTCTCCCAGGTTCTACTGTATTAAGTAATGTATATATTTTATGTAGTAAAATTTAAAAAAGGTGAATTGAAAATTTAATATTGCTGTGCAAATAATTTATTTTTTATTGATAGTAGCAGTAACCAATAGATTTATATAGTGGGCAGAGTTTCTCAAAAATTACCGCTAACAGCAATATCATTAAAAAATATACAGTATCAAAATGTTTGTAGTTTTTTTTTTTTTTTAAATTTTAAGGCCTAATGATAATTTTTTTTAAGTAAACCGCTAGTAATAAATATTTGTTTTATATAATTAGCCATTGCAAATGACATTACGCTACATGTAACGTTTTCAGACAGCTCAACTGATTTTTTAAATTTATTTTTATAATTACTCTTATTTAAAAAAAAAAAAAAAAAAAAAAAAAAAAAAAAAATCCAGATAAATTGTGATTGCAAAATTTCTGTTTATTTGAATTTAATAAAAATTGACAAAAAACAGTAATCAAACGATGTTTCATAAATTAGCCACAAAAGAAAAGCAACAGGTTTATTTTCTGCTTTATCATAGAAATGCAAAATTTAATTAACATGTACACATATCAGTGGGGGTACAAATCATTGACGGTCTTGTACCCTTTACTGATGAATTGTTTGCAAAGTATGTCAAGAAGATTGGTAGAGAGGGGGAGGGAAGGGTAGTATATTTCGAGGAAATCATATCTATGAAAGAAACTTATTTGAGGGGCTCCATTGTAAAGTGTGCTGGTATCTCTTTGGATAATCGTACTGACGTGTATATCGCGCCAGAAATACTATTAATGCTCAATTACATAAGGACTACTGGATCAAGTATATTTTCTTTATGTAGGTGCATTTGGTGACTCCTTTATCCTTCAAGACGTTAGTACTAGATCACTTAAGAGTTTGGTCGATGGAGAATTACCTTATAATTAGAATCCTCCTGTCTTCGAATTGCCTTGACGCATTAATGGGTTTTACTGCCATCTCACTTAATAAACACCATAATTTTGGGCATGAAACAGTGCTGTTGTACCTCTATGGCTGTTAGAGATATGAGAGAGTTTTTGCGTACCGTATTTTGGACGTCCGTTAGCTTTTTCTCCCTAGCGCGCATGCTCATAGGAAATTGAGCATGCGTATCTCAATAATGTTTCCTATGAGCATGCGCGCTAGGAAGAAAAGTTAACGGACGTCCGAAAATACGGTATGCAAAAACTCTATTATTGAAGCTGATGGCACATTGAATTCAAATTTTTTTTCTTCCCAAGATAGGAAATAAGTCTTTCTTTTTTTTTTTCTTTTCGTACCTAATTTTTGACTCATTCATGAGTAATATTTTTGCCTAATTCCATTTATTTCCAGCAAATAGAAATTTCACAATTATATGATTTTTTTAAATTTTATATTTACTGAAATTTTAGAAATTAATGTACCTGGGATTGAAATATTAACGATTCTGAATATGAATATTAATATTATAAAATTTAATTGACTGCAAAATTAATAGGATTTTTTAAAGTCTCAAGGTAAGATCGCTGTTCATTAACCGATTTTTTAGGTTTTTATTTATGCTTTGCATAAATGATGTTTATGATCAATCCAGTGATATAGTATAAAAATGATTACGTTCAAGTCATTAAGCATTGAACGTCAAATCCAATTTCAAATCACTATGCATGTCTAAATGTAATAACAATTAACAAAATACTTTTTTACTATAAAATTTATTGCGACAATTGTGATAGAATTTGTATGTAATCAAAGCTGAATATTTAAATAATTTCTCTAAAATATGACATGAATTTTTCAAATGTATTTATCGTACTTTCAAATGTTTGAAATTTATTGAAAAATTTAGAAACTTCGAAATCTGAAAGTAAGATTACAATTTGTAAGAAGATTTTATGGGTGATTTTGATTCAATATTTAATTAATGATTGTAATCAGCCCATTGAATGCAAATGATTATTTTAAGTCTGATTATGCATTGTATAATCTAAATCAGATATTTTTAATCTTCCTTGTTCTACCTTGTCAATAAGTTGAAGATCGTAGATTTTTGTAAATACTATTTTACAGATGTTTAAAATAAAATTAATATTAAAATCGGAAGTGTATTAAAATCGGAAACATTGTACAATATTATATGAATTATTAACCCTTTGCACTCGAGGGCCATTTAAAATTTGTCGTCAAGCTCGACGGTCCGCTACGGAGACAATGCAAATAACAATATAATAATGCGTTTCTTTTAATGCGTATATCAAACTTACATGTGAATATGATCTTTTCACTAAAATCGCTTCGAGTTGCTGGTAATACGAATGAAAAAACTTTTTGCGTGCAAAGGGTTAAATCTGTTACACTTAGATAAGTTACCCAGTCTCCATGTACTTTATATGAATATGTACAACTTCACCAATTGGTGGCTGAAGGATGACTGCTGATGAGTTGTTGAATAATTTGCCTATTATGTGTCGCATGAAAATCTGTACTCATCTGGATTGCTTTGCTGGGAATTTTATTGTTATTTTTATCAACTGTTTTTTGTTTCTTGTTATTTTTATCAACTGTTTTTGTAAACATAGTTGTTATTTTACCAACTGAGAGGATCAACTGTTTTTGTAGGTTTAAAGAAAAACTGTTATTTCTATTGTTAGTAATGGATGGAACTCATATGATTTATGACTAACTACATGGTCTAAGATGAATGCTGATTTCTAATTTCCCTGATCTCTAATGCTAGATATTATTATAATAATATTTAGCTTTAGAGATCGAATAAAACTGAATTTCTCTCACCCTGGCTCATGAACGTCTGGATGTTTTTAGACATCAGATTTAGTGCTGCCTGGTCTAGAGGTAAATTGTATGATATGAATGTGGCTTTGTTACCAAAAAGTTGTTTCATGTCTGTTGTATTGATAAATTTGGATAACATACATTCGATTTAGTTTCAGCAAAGCTTAATGTTGATTTTTGGATGTACAGATTTGTGTCTTGTTTATCTTGGTAGTCAGATTTTAACTATATTTATTCAAAAGGATGCATATGATAATTTTTATTTTGATGACGAGCTTTGTCTTAGTTATTGCAGTATACGTCATTCATTTCAGTTTTAGGATGATTTTTAAGGACAGCAGTGAATACACATGTTTTTCTATTGGAAGCACATTTTTTAAAATTTTATTTAGTGTCAAATTAAAAAAAAATATATATTCCAAATGATTTTACACAGCATAGTGAAAATCAAAAATCGTTTAATTATTAGAAATTAAGCGATTAAAAAATTATCGTTAATTGTTTATCTTAATTTTTTGTTAATATGCCTTTTAGATTAATATATACACTGAAGTGACAAAAGTCATGGGATACCTCTTAATATCGTGTCGGCCCTCCTGCAGCAACTCGACGTGACATGGACTCAACAAGTCGTTGGAAGTCTTCTGCAGGAATATTGAGCCATGCTGTCTCGATAGACGTCCATAATTGTGAAAGCGTTGATGGTGCAGGATTTTGGGCACGAGCAGACCTCTCGATGATGTCCCATAAATGCTCGATGGGATTCATGTCGGGCGATCTAGGCGGCTAGATCGTTGAAATTGTCCAGAATGTTCTTCAAACCAATCGGAACAGTTGTGGCCCGGTGACATGGCGCATTGTCATCCATAAAAATCCCATCGTTGTTTGGGTACATGAAGTCCATGAATGGCTGCAAGTGATCTCCAAGTAGCTGAACATAAGCATTTCCAGTCAATGTTCGGTCCAGTTGCACCAGAGGACCAAGTCCATGCCATGAAAAAACAGCCCACACCATTACGGAGCCACCACCAGCTTGAACAGTGCCTTGCTGACAGTTTGGGTCCATGGCTTCGTGGGGTCTGCGCCACACTCGAACCCTACCATCAGCTCTTACCAACTGAAATTGTGACTCATCGGACCAGGCCACGGTTTTCCATTCATCTAGGGACCAACCGATATGCTCACGTGCCCACGAGTCGCTGCAAGCGATGTCGTTCTGTCAGTAAAGGCACTCGAGTCGGTCTTCTGCTGGAATAGCCCAAGAAAGCCAAATTTCTCCGCACAGTTCTAACAGACAAGTCCCTTGTACGTCCCACATTGATTTCTGCGGTTATTTGACGCAGTGTTGCTTGTCTGTTAGAATTTACGACGCTTTGCAGACGTCGCCCAGTCTCGGTCGTTAAGTGCAGGCGGTCGACCACTGCGCTGTCCATGGTGGGATGTTATGCCTGAAATTTCATACTCTCGGCACACTCTTGACACAGTGGATCTGGGAATGTTGAATTCCCTAACGACTTCCGAAATGGCATGACCCATGCGTCTAGCTCCAACTAACATTCCGCGTTCAAAGTCTGTTAATTCCCGTCGTGCGGTCATCATCACGTCAAAACCTCTTCACATGAATAACTTGAACAGAAATGAAAGCTCTGCGAAAGCACTGCGCATTTATACCTGTTCTACGCGATGCTACTGCCATCTGAAAATTTGCATATTGCTATCCCATGACTTTTGTCACTTCAGTGTATATATATATATATATGGGTTACTGTTTTTTATAATAGTTTTTTTTTTTGTAAGTATAAGGCATTTTGCACCAATTCATTTGCACCAATGGTTGCACCAATTCAATATTTTATATGAAATTGTGTAAGTTTATTAAATATATGCACAATAAATTAAATCAAATTAATTTCACCAAAATACATCTATATTATCTATACTTAACATTTATGTTAGTTGTAATCATGGAAGGCAGTTGCAGCTAAGATAAAAGTATTTTTCAAAATTGTTTAAAATGAGAAAAAAAAAAAACTACATTATATTTCAATCGTATATTTACGTATAGCATTAAGGCGACAGCGTTATTATTTTCCTCCTTAATCTATATGCGTGTAATCAAATAACTGCTTATTTCTTAGCCCATCAATTTTTATTTCTGTCCAATATTAAATTAAGATAATGGATTCTCTCTGCTTTATCCTGATTAATGGATTCTTTTTTTCTGCTGTGCTGCAACGATTTATTCCTGTAAGAAAAATTTATTGCTTTTTGAAGTAACTAGCATATCTCATTAGAAAATAATAGCTGAAACAAAAAAAAAAAAAAAAAAATCCTTTTTTATGATTTAGTGTCTGAATATCAAATGGGTGATAACCGAAATTTATGATAATCTTTATAATGGATGTGAAAAAATTGCTAAAATGCTCCTTGGAGGGAATTAATGGAGAAAAAGTATCTTTAATTTTACCAATTTGTTAAAAAATTTTTTTTTTCGAAGTTGCTATTCACCTCTAACACGTAAAATACCCCTATTATTTTATAAGGACGAGAATATAATTTTATGCATTTTATTGAAAGCTTTTCATCCTGGGTTTTTTTTAACATATTTTTTCGAGTTTTATGTAGCTGTGTGTATTTGCATTATAAGTATCCCAGCATCATGTTGACCAGCTTCCAAGAGAGGTAGGATATTCCTAGATACTAGATTGGATAGAAGAGTCCAGAACTTGTACACTTAGTTTACATCTGTTCAGAATTAAAAAATATATATAAAAAAAAAAAAAAGTATCGCAGAATTAGCAGAAATTAAAAATTTAAAGCAAACAATTAATAGGAGGGAAAGGAGTTAAAAAAATAGTTAAGGAAAGAGGAAAAAAAACTAAATAAGTGGGGACAAATATAAACAATATAAAATACATTAATGCATAATAGAAACGTATAAATACGTAAGTACATAACAGACATATATAAATACAGATAAAATGGAAATATATAATAGAATATATAGATATATGAATACAAAAATAAAAAAGCTTTAAAAAAAAATGCGAAGCAAAATTTGAAACTGAAGATAGGAAGTATATTTTGATAATTAATAGAGTTGTAATGGAGTAAGTAATCATCACCAAGGTAGAGGAGAGAATGGTGGGATACTATCTAGGACTAAAAGGTAAAATGTTGTAGATGGGTAGAATAATTAAGTAGAAATTAAAGATTCTTAAGGTCATAATTCCATCCTGTTACCTTCGTTGAAGGCAAAGGATAGTTGAGCTTTAATTAATTTATTTTCGTGTTCTTGGTGTTTAAAAGCAGCTTTCTTGAGCTTCGCAATATAATCGTCTATTGATTCCATTTGAAGGTCATGATGCAGCACGTCATTTCTAATGAATCAGGAAGCTCCCTTAATTATTCTAATGATTTTATTTTGGATAACTCTTCTCTCTATTTGTTTTTGCAGCAAGGCCTTCAGATGGGTGCTGCGTAAGTCAGGATTGGTCTGAGGACCCGTTTGTATAAAAGGAATTTGTTTTGTAAAGATAACTTAGAATATTTTTCCTATTAATTTCACGCTAAGATGTAATTGATACTCCTTGATGATTCAGAATCACATTACAATGATGGGTCGGAAATGCATTCCAAACGTTGTTGATGGCGTTGCACGGGCGTTTGTTCATGACTCTTCATTTCACACCTGGCGCAACGATAGTAGGATGGCTGATTATACATGCAGGGCTGTTGAGTGTAATGAACGAATCGCAATATAACCGATAATACGTAATTCCAGCTGTAAACTCTTTTTATACTACCTCGGCCATTTCCACTGTAAGCTTCGTAACTACTTAGACGTCACATTTAGCCAAAAAAATGGATCGGGCATGGTGGTCTGCGATTGTTGAACCTATCCTGCCGTGACTTCTTAAGTCGCTTGTGCATGACATCTTCATTGACAGCAATAGGGACCTGATTGCATGCATTACCATAGCTGCCAGGGAAGTCCGAGGCATGACCGGAATCATTGAAAATGTCCGGGCTTTTATGTGCAAGCCTGCATCACAGCTCGTGGGCTACTCTTCAAACACCTTCTTTGATATATTTTTCTTTTTTTAATGTACATTTATTAATTAAAACACGGATTCACTTGCGTAGTGTCCTCTCATTTCTTTCATTTTCTGCGTGCTCTGTTGCGCCAGGAAAGCATTTCCGACGGAGCATTGCTATGAGATTACGAGTCGTCTCACCCTACCTTTCTTAGAGGTTTGTAAACCTGTTACTTGGACTTTTATATAATACACTGTCATTAAAATAAATAACTATCTTTTATATTAAGCACCTTTTATTTATTTATTATTTTTTTTTTTGCGATTTATCTATTTTTTTCATCTTAATGCATAAAATTTAGAAAAAAAAAAGTATTGTGATTGTTGATTATGTTTTTTTTTTTTTCTGCTGTATTAAATGCATTTTTATTTCAACTGATCTTTTAAAGTTTAAGGAATATTTCTTTTTGTTGTTTTAATATTGCTAATAAAATAGAACGGAAATTTTGTCTCATAAAATATGATAGCTAAAAATAATGCTTTTTGAAGACCGTAAAATAAACAAAAAGGATAAAATGTTTTTGAGAGTTTAAATTCTTTTACAGACTCATAAAATGTTGTGAAATATTACAACACTATCTGTACAATAACCAGTAAAGTTTGTTTTACAAATACTTTTATTAGTGTTTTATAGAGTAAATGAAGGGATTCATTTTATTAGCCACGGGATGCAAGTTTACAATCATATAAAAGTGCCATTAATATTTTGATATTGAACTTCAGTTACTTATACTTAAAAGTTATTACTTACGCTCAGTTACATATACTTCAGTTACACTTTTTACGCACAAATATATATATCTATGGTGAATCACTCAATGCTTCTAATTATTGCTATTATCGTTTAAACCTTTTTTTTTTTTTTTTTTTAATATTATACATTCTAAAATTTCAGTACTTTTCACATTATTATTTCTGGATTACTTACATAATATTTTAGTTAATTAAAGATGTTTTGTTTAGGTTTTTGGACGTAGCATTCTTCACATGGGAAGAGCAGTAGTATTTCATTCAAAGGAGTAAGAAATGTATATTCTTTAACAAGTACATGATAACAATCACCTATCACTCAAATGTGACAGCAGATAAGCAGTGTTTTGGGTAGTTATGGTGATGAAATTAGTGTTTTGAACTAATGAGAATAACCTGTCAACTCAAATCATTCAGTGTATGGATAATGAGATCTCATGAAATTCACGATTGCCTGTTCGACCTTCACAGGTCGAAAAAATTGCAGATGGAATATGAACTACACCATGAGTTGTTGCATCGTGATTGGTGACAGACCATGGGCTGAGGAAATGTCCACTTCAAGGTGTAGTGAGGGAAACTGTCCCCCCTTTTCTTAAAGGAGGTTTTCGGAGAAGATAGTTCTGCGACGAGTCGACCAGAAGTGTTATTTTTCTTTTCTTCTGAAAGTGATTGAACAGGCCGGAGTTTCCGCCAGTTTACAAAGTGAGCCTTGCGGTTTCGTATATCACGCCGTATGATAATTAAGGTCTGACGCAGACTTGGTGAAATAGTTTCGTCATAGACTAGACAACACTGAAAATATCCGTCCTTGGAGTGAACTGCACTTGTGTATCTAATTTGTATCTTTAATTTTCATTTCATTGTAAATAGAATTATGTATATAGAAATAATGCTTGTAAAAAAAAAAAAAAATTAAAGTGTTCCCGTAAACCTGAAAGAGACCCTCTTCTTGAAGCAGTTAGAGTCTAGCGGAGATCGAGACGTTACAATACAAAACTAGACTTTTTGATATAGTTCTTAAGTTAAAATAATATTTTCAAAATTTTGCAATAAATTTGATTATTAAGTACTTGAAAAAGTCAGCATGCATATGATAAGCAAGAACTATTGTCACAATTATGTCTTTTGTTCTTTATTAATCTTGGAATCAAAGGTAATTTTTCGATAGTGTTCTTTAAAATTAACAATGTGTTCAACCATCCAAATTGTAAAGCATTGATTGATTCAGTTGCAGCTGTCCTTGAAAAATTATCATAACGCACTGAAACTACGTCATTGAAGAATTTATGTATTTTTATTTGGAGGGAAATTTTTAACGTAGTAAATTTATTCAATACTCATCAACTTAAAATTTATTACAACACTGGGTTGTCAAAGCCACTGTTTTCTTATTCTTTCCATCCTTTTTTTCTTTTAAAACCACCGAACAATGAAAGATATATTTCAAGGTGCTCTTTTGAGTATTTTTCATGTGCTTGCTGAAGTAAAAAAAAAAAAATCTGTGTCTTTGCCAAAGATTTCATTCAAAGCTTTTTGCGTAACTTCTTTCAGTCTAGACTTGAGTGAGCACAGGGTGTTTGCCAAACAATGGTTTGAATCATAAAACTTGTTTTTCCGACAAAGAAAATGCCCAAAGCATCCTTTTCTTAGCTTAAAACTGTATTTTGATTTTTTAGTTATTTGTAATACTTACCATATTGCTCATTCAGAACTCTCCTGACCTTAAAATAGTGAATTCCTCCTTCATTTCTCTGTAGTAGTTAGGTGCGTAATGGGTTCCCCCAATCCTATTTTAATGTCTCAAATGTAACTTCATTTTGATTTTTCGTTATTTGAAATGCATATCATATTGCTCATGCAGAACTCTCTGACCTTAAAATAAAGAATCTCACCTTCATTTATCAGTAGTAGTTAGGTGCATAATGGGTTTCCCCCTCAATCCTATTTTTAATTTCTCAAAGGTAACTCTAAATTTCATTTTGAATTTTTTTTTTGTTATTTGTAATACTTACCATATTGCCCATTCAGAACTCTCCTGACCTTAAAATAAAGAATTCCTCCTTCATTTCACAGTAGTAGTTATAATGTAATGGTTCCCTCCATTCCCGTTTTAATTTCTCAAAGGTATGATTGTATTCTAATTCCCCCTTCCATTGGATATACGGTTTTTATGTATTTTCATTTGATCTTTTTATATTTGTGTGAATGAGCTTTCCTTTTCCAAAGATGAATCGCGTTCTGAGATATAATATAAAATAAATATTCATATTATAGAATACAATAAGCCCTGATTATACAACTCATATCTGGAGACAAAGCTAAGAGCTGTATTTACTGACTCTTTTATAGAATATGTTAAATATTACTTACTTACTTATTATATACTATAGAATATGTTAAATTTTTAGCACTATTTTAATACTAATTCATAGTTATAAAATAAGATATATTGAGAAAATTGAAAATAAGTATTATTTTTCGTGATACGCCAGGGAAGCACAGACATTTGCTTTTTAATGGCCTGTTTTTTTATAGATCTACATTTTTTAAAAAAAAGAAAAGATTTTTAGATTTTGTAGGAACTTTATCAATATCGTGCTGGATTGGATGCTGTATCCTTTTCTGTATTTTTTTTTCTATTTATTTATTTATTACCCTTATTTAAGATTCTCAACAGCGTTTCAATATCAAGATATTTGA
The DNA here is from genome assembly GCA_021605095.1 of Caerostris extrusa. Classification (NCBI taxonomy): domain Eukaryota; kingdom Metazoa; phylum Arthropoda; class Arachnida; order Araneae; family Araneidae; genus Caerostris; species Caerostris extrusa. The sequence continues at coordinate 10,414 of BPLR01002636.1, read as the reverse complement.
CATAGATGAATGTTAGTTTCAAGATTTTATTACTGGATTTCTAAAAGCATGTTCCACTTTAAAATTGCCGTCAATCATGTAGTTCATGTATTTGTGATTATTCCTACATGATCCATTAAAATATGCAAGTCCGTTTGGATCAATCTATATTCGGTAACAATCATTCTCATTAATAAATATTAAAAATCAGTAAATAGCATTCGATTAATCATTCTTGCGTCAGGTTACGACTAAAAATCAATGAAACTCGTCATATTCTTTATTATATATATATATACTCTGCTGTTAACTTACATATTGTATATGCTCCCTGTGACCCTAACAAGTCGGTGCATCTCTGCTGTACTACTTATGTTAGTTTTAAAAACAAAAATCTTAGTTCAATGTATGCGACTTTTCCTTTTAAAAAAAAAAAAAATCTTAGCTCAAAGTTTAATATCTAAAAATCGACAATTCTTTGGGTTTAAGAAAAACTGTAGTAGTACAATGATATATGGATAAATTTACAGATTATATTTAAAATGAAGGGGCCTGATGGCCGAGTGGCTAGTTCTGGCGCTCGGTACCACAGGTATCGGGTTCAAATCCCGGCGTTGCCATGGGTGTTTGTCGTGGTTCGGAATCCACTTTAAACTGTAGGTCCCGGTCCTAATAGAATCGTAGAGCGTTGTGGGGGCATTGTTACTCCGCGTCCGTGGCTTACCCTCAAGTTACACGCGCCCCCTGGGTAATGCAAAGTGAGTAACATCGGTGCAACCCTTATGGCATAAAAGATCACGGTCTATTTGCCAGCTGCATTAGAAAAAAAAATATTTAAAATGAATAGAATTTTAAGTGTTATTTATTATTGTCTTCTATATGTCTAATCTTCTTCAGTAGAAAATGTGTTTTAACTGTATTTTGTCGAATTTTCATTCACGATGAAGCTTGTAATCATATCGTATGTGAATTTATGATGAAGCATTATTTAAATAAAATCAAAATTTATTATCTTAATTCTTATAGACAACTTCATTATCACAATGTTGATCAACATTATATCACAAAAATTGTTTATTGAATGAAATTTCTTATAAATATGATAAGAATTTTCGATTTATGTCTACTCAGATATAAAATTTATGAACATTTTGTTGTCTAACCAAATTTTTCTTTAAATTAAGAATTTTTACTTCTGTGTTATTAATAAATATCTATTTACACGACTATTGTAAATATTATATCACCTTCTTCGCTTGTCGAATTAATAATTTACAAGTTATTTATAATTTAATGATTTTAAATGCCTTAATTTAAATCGGGCTAAAAATTGTGTAATAATTATAGAAATCTTTTTAATTAATTTTGTTGTTCTGATAGATATTTCATGTTTATTGGTGAAACTTTTAGGAAACTTAATTGTTTTCAAATAGTGACATGCATATTTAAATAAATAAACAAATAAAGTAAGTATAATTGTTTTCTTTTATAAAACTTTTAATGCATGACTGGTGTTTGAATTGAAAATCAATGACATATACTTCTAGTCAAATTAACAGTAAGATTTAATGCATTTAAAATTTAAAATTTGATGACTATTTGAAGTATGACTATGTAGAAAGATTAAGCAAGTTTATTAATACATTTTATGACCAGGAAGTTGATGTCCGAGTTGTTTTACGAGTCTTTTAGTAATTCGTATGTTTATATCCAAATATTAATTTTAATGTGTCATTATAAATCATACATTATTTTTAAAAATCCATTTTTTAAATTTTTTTTACAAATAATAAAAAAATTTTTCGGGTATTTATTTAAATATATTTTTTCTAATTTTGTTTAGCTTGAAGGTTTTTACACCATCTTATATTATTTCGCCATGTTTTTCACTTTGGGAAACGCGAATTATTTTGACTAATTATATTTTTTTCTTGTTTCATTAATTTCCTCCAACATTTTTATCGAACTTTCTAGATTAAAGATTGTACAATAAACTATAAAAAAATAGTATAAAAATAAAATATAAAAATTATAAAAATTCTGAGAAAAAATGAAGAATGCCATTTAAAAAAAAAAAAAAAGTTAATAAACTAAATATTTATTTATTTAATGCAGTAAATCCTAATGTCTTTTTGTATTTATGCCTTCTAATGTTTCATGTGTAGTATTTTATAAATAATAAAGTATAAGCATTGATATCCAATCAGACCATGGTCTATTACACAGGCCAACGATGGAAAAAACACTTTTCATTGTTTGGGTTCTTCTTTATATGTTTTTTAACGTACTAAATCCAAAACGACCATTAAATCATCACAGGACGTACATTATTCTCGTAAAAAGTGTTTTTCTTTCCTTTCATCTATACTTCAGAAATTTTTAAGGAAAACATCAAGGTTCCAGACAACTTTGCGAATATTTGAGGTTATTACCAATGCCTTTCGCATCTGAGTAGCTAGAAATGTGAAAGTTTAAATCCCAAGGAATAATTTATTCGGATTATTATAAATTACTTTATGATAGTTTTTGTATTAAACGCATTGTTTAATATAAGAAAAACTCCATAACACCAATAAAATCCATTTGATACAATTTATTATGTTGCATAAACTACAAGCTGAAAATCAGTTTTGTATTTTTGATTACAAATAATGTGTTATACAACTTTTATACACATATTGTGGGAGATATATTTAGAAGGTTTTCGATTTTTTTTTTTTTTTAAATAGTTTCTCGGTCTTCGGAACGGAAAACAAAATCTTATACATTTGAGAAAAATCTCTAAAATTTCCTTTAAAGTGTTTCATTTGTGAATTGTGTTGTTTCTTATAACACTTGGTCGTCAACAACATCTAGACCAAGCCCAGGAATGAGTCATGATAAAGGGTAAAAAATTGCAGCTTCATTTTGTCCTTAACTTTGCGGCACAAAGACATGGACACAAAGGAAGAAGTCTGACTTTACACCCGGGCATTGGATACCCATTTTAGTCGCCTATTACAAATTTCATGGGCAACAATGGGACTATTCTAACCACGGACCTACACGAGAATTTGTCAATTGTAAAACATATAATGAATTATCTTGTGTTAATACTGAGATTCATTCCGTCTTGTTATCAATTTTCAAATATAGATAGTTCTTGAAAATCTGAATTGGTTAAAACAATATTTTAAATCATTAAATAAATACTTAATTTTTCCAACTTCATTTTCTTTTCAAACGAAGTAAATATCTATCATGGTATCTCACAATGGACTGCAAAATTTTGTAGGTTGTTTGTCTATAAATGTTTTTGTAGATTTCGGAGGATAATACAAGATTAAATTTTGGTATACAGATTCTCATTTTGAAATTTAGCGCCTATGATTTATAGTAGACTCATAAATTACATTGATTCTTAAAAATTTATTCATGTAAGCTTTTTTTTTTAAATTTTGAAATACATCTAGTTTAAAACTACTTTGTTTGTTTTTATCCATATAAAACTATATAATCCTGACCAAAAATGCTTTGTTTGAGTTATCAATATGCATATGCTTCTAATACAGTGTTGAAATTTGTAGGAAAAAAAAAGCATGTGCTGATAACTTCCACTAAATTATCGGAATTATGGAGAAATCGATGATAAGACATCATTGTAAACTATCCAGTTCTTATCATAAGAAGCCACTAGATTATCTCGTGTTGAAGACTATTGCCAAGGTCACCTTCGTTATCCAATATCGCAACTCGTCCTTTAAATTTATCTGATATTTTCTCTGGTGTGTATACCTTTCAAGATGTGAATTTAAAATGTGACAAATGTATCGAAAAAAAAAACATAACATAACACTACTGATGTTATTGTCAATCGAACTTATCAGATATCGCCATGACGGTCTGTGTCCTTCAGGAATGTAACGATTTAACGGATATTCTGGTTAAATGTCAACACTGAATGGATATCGATTAAACTTTTATCGCTGAATTTGCATTTATCACATTTCGTAGGCACAACATTATGTTATGCAATTTGATGTTATGTGTGCGTTGTAACTTTGTTTTTGTTTAAATAAATCTTATTCGAGAATTGCTAGTTAAAGGACGTTTGTTACAATTTATTAATTGCTGGTAATTGTACACCTTTTTCAATTTAATGCATGTAATTCGTTATTTTACCATTGCAATTATTTTATAAGAAAAAAATTATTTTACGCTAATGTAAGTCATGTAATTTTTTGTTTTAAAATATTTAAAACTTTTGAATTCTATAATTAAAAACAACGAAAACATAATAGACATAAACAAATGCATAACAAGGGATTGTAATAATAGTTAATTGCACTAAAGTGGTAAGAGTTCCAATATTAAAATACATTTATTAGTTGGTTTCAGAGAAATGTGCTGAAGAAATTCCTAAAAATATATGGCAATATCTGTACATCATTTAATTATAAACTTTGCATTACAACAGTACTGAATATAAATTCATATAATTTCAGTTCTAAAAGAAAGAATAGAACTAAATTTCTTTATGACAACAAAAGCTTTCGAAAATACTTTTTTTCGAAATCTCTACTGTACTTAAAATAAAGTTTTATGTTTTTAATAAAAAAATAAAAATAAATCAAAAATTAATTTAATATTGATTTAATTTTTAAAATTAATAAAAAGCTGAAATGAATTTCAATTTATCTTGTATGACTATATTTTGTTGGACGAATACATATGAGAGTACACCAATGTTCAATAACACAAGAAATTTCTGAAGCAATTAATTTATTATTAAGCAATAACTCTGGAGCTTTATGAAAAAGCAATTTGTTCAAATACTACAAGAAGCTTTACCGAATTCTGACAGAGAAAATTAAGTGATGGTTAAATTAACTTTTATAAACTGATTCTCAGACTCTATTTTAAAGAAATTGAAACAATAATCGGCTTATATTTTTCTCGTGTTGCGCGTGGAAATTTGTTTTAATTAATAATTTACACTCTTACTTAGTTTTAGCTTCACTTTTTTTTTTTTTTTTCAATTCCTTCTATTAGCTCACACTCTCCCTATATATATCTTGTTCAAATTTTCAATCGTTAATAAAATACTTTTTATTCATCCACTCAAGTTCAAATACATTTTTTTTAACTTGTAGTGGATGACACTTGATGTTAATACAGTTTTTCAAATATTAATTCAGTAGTTAAATTTAATTACATAATTTTAGTTTTTTTAGATTTAAGTTGCATATATCTACCAATAGATGGCGCCAGATAAACTTAAAAAAATTAAGGAAAATTATTTATAAAGGACTTTCTGCGATATAGAGAAAAAAAAAATAGGAAATGACTTACAATTTTTTTTTTATATTACTTGTTTTTGGAAACATCACAAATCTCTTACTAGGACGTCGTGTTTACACATGATAAAAGAGAATTATTAATTATAAAAGTATTATGAAAGTAAAATGCATTTTAAAGATATAATTTTCCTTCTTAAATGTGTTGCAAATTATGTATTTGTATGTTCTGAGTAGGGTAAATAAAAATCTGCTTTCCACAAATCTTCTGATGTTTTTAGTCTGCTTAAATGCTCAGTATGGAAGGCGCCTTTCTTTGTCACCATCTTCACACATTGTATACTTAAACGGCACCATGATTATGTATGCAGGATTATTTAGTAGATCGTTTACCTTGCAAAGTATTGCGCAAACCCATTATTTAAAACTTGGCGATCCTTCAAGTATTTGGAACAGAGAAGCCGGGAGATCCCCATTGTTTTAAATGAGTTTGGAAAATAATTGTTCGCAAGTGGTGTTAGGATTTTAGTTCCTGGAAAGCCCCCTGTTTGCAAGCCATGTTAAATTCATCATGATTATGCCCCTTTTTCTCGAAAACTATGAAGGTAAGATGTGTTAAATTTTTATTGAGGCTAAAAAGATATGTTTTTGCATTTTAACAACTTTTCTCCCTATATTAACAATAAACTTTTCCCCCTATATTAACATAAAATTTTTAATTGAAAGTTTTTTTTTTTTTTTTTACCCTTTTGTTTTTCACTACATTTAACACCTCAAAAGTTTTTTTTTTTCTGAATGACAAAATCTTATTAAAAAGACAAATCAGATTTTTGCAATAAATGCATCATAAAAATTGTAAAGTTAAGAGTTAAGCAATAAATCAAAAGAAGGAACATAAATCTTAAAAACGTGGTCTGAGAACAGCAAGTTTAAAGATTATTGGCATTTCTGTAAAGATGGTATTTTATTAAAATTTTGCGTTTTGTGTGAGATTATCGACTTCCTTCTCATTAAAAGTGTTCTTGAGATTTTCTTTACCAATTTTAATTTTCTATTCGTGTTCTTTTTTCTGTGCTATTCTAATAATTTTGCTTTCTATTATTGAGCATATGTTCTTAGTATTGCTATACTGTGAAAACCAGGAATAACTCCCACTCTGTATAAAAGTGCGATCTTTAATTAGATTTTCTGCATTAAAGGAAGAAACTGAAAATACTCTGAATTGAAAAGTGTTGTTGGAAAAACAAAAGTAGCTGCAAGTAAAAAGTCAACGTTATTTATAAATTCATTTGAGTTTGGATTTTCCCAGAAAGTCACCTTTTTTTAGTGGCGTAACAATAGGGTGGCAAGACGGGCAAATTGCCACAGCTCGAGCATAGAGGCTATCAGTACAGGAAAGTTTGGCATTTTGCTGGCATTTATTATTACAAAATAGTAAAATTTATTAATTCTGTATTTAATAAATTTAAATTACTAAAGTGGTAAATTAAAGAAAAATATGTATCAAATTTTTTGAACATATTTGATTGAACATGTATGATAAATATATCACATTTGGTAGTAATATTAATAGAAATAGGAACCCATGGATAATCTTGATGTTAAGTACATAACCAATTTCTGGTTCGTGAAAATAGGTACTTACAAAATTAAAATGGGAATTCCCGCTGCCACCCATATGCCGCTGGGACATTTTTAAATTCACTTGTTATGGAATTCTCCTGATTCTTGAATAAGTACTTACAAAATTACAAGTGGCAAGTCAAATACTTCAAAAAGCGGGAAAGTCCCTTGTTTTGCAGGTTCTTCATGTGCCGCTATTATTTTACTTTTGTTTCATCCGATCCGCCATCATAGTCGTAAAAACGAAAAAGAAAGATGGAGTTTGAAGAAATAAATAAAGTTACGTAAAACTAGTTAATACTTTAAGAGTGAGGAAGAAACAAACGAACAGTGCGACGGAAATGAAGAAATCAGCCTAAATGAAAGTGATAGTATTGTAGTTCCCGATATAGAACCATCACAGTCCTGTACTAGCGATACACATAATCAAAACCAAAGGGAAATGATTGAAATTGACTAGAAAAAAATCCATCTTTGTCATACATTACTGATAAGGGTCATTTTAAAGTACTAAATTATCAAATGAAACGGTTTGGGATCATTAAAAGAAAAAAAAAATAATGATACATTGCCTTGAGGGCCCCCATTCAAAAAATTTGCCATGCCACTGTCTTTTTACTAGTTCAGGACTGGATTGAATATTCTGAAGATGTGTTTATCTCCTTAATAGAAAAGCAATACGTGTTTACTTGCTCTAGCTTAAATTTCTTCTACATCAAATACAAGTTAAAAATCAGACTCATAAAAATTGCGTACGTTTCAATGACGGTTGTAAATGTTGCAGATAATAATGTAAAATACTAATGGTATGTCTAAGATTCTAAGACGGCACCAGGTATTTGACAAGTATTGGGTTTGCTACAATGAATTTCAAAAATTGGTGTGAATCATTATAACATTCATGTATACATGTATATAACACTTGTCACAACTGCTTTTTTTCCTTTTCTTATCCCACTCGGTCGGATGGATAGCAACATTTTACACCAAGTCCATTAACCCGTGCGGTCTCAAGGAAGGAGAGAAAGGGGGGAACAGCTTCTGTTGCGAGGGAGCACCCGTAGGTAGAAGTCTGACTTGGATCCGTGTCGCCGAAGGAGATCACGGCCTTCCGGGAGAACTTTGAGGGGGAACTACCCGCATTTGGGTATCGTACGGGAGAAAAAACGGAAAACTCCCAACACCTAGCCCGACTAATGAGTCAGATGCTGAACATCACAAACGCCATCGAGGTTCCTCTTTTTTGAAACAGTGTCTACAACAAAGCCGCTAGCGGATTGAACCCCAGCCCTAACGTTCACCAACTGTGCACGTTGTCACGAGTCGGGGCGCGTAGTCACAAATAGAAATGTCCAGATCAAGAATATGAAATATATATATATATATATATCCTTTTTTATTAATTTTAGTTTTATATGAAATTAAATTGAATGTCTTTCCTATAGCTTGAATTTTCTTATAGCTTGTAATTATTATGTATAATTCAATCAGTAATCGAGTGGAAAATTGCCGTGTATCCAAGTTAAAAGGATCAAACGCAGCGTAAAAGTAAAAGATAAGGTAATTTCGGAAGACTTTTTAATTAAATCAAAAATAATTTTAATTTTTAATAATTAGAATTTTAAATTACTTAACATCAAGAACAATATCGCAGGAAAAAACTTGAACATTAATTATTAAACTTTTTCTTTCAAAATTGCTTTCGCCGCGTATGTCTGACTGTCTCCTAACAAGAAATCGTTTCATCCATTTCCGCCTTCTATCTGGATGTTTATCTTTTCACCGAATAGCTGGTAGAAGTATGTCTACCATTTTGTTTGTTTTAGTTGCAGCAATGTTTTTTTTTTTTCCAGTAATGAAATTCAGTGATTTTTCTTATCAGTTTATCAAAGAAAGGTATTTTCCAGTAAATTGTGTAAGACCTATTGTTGTATTTTCATAAAATTGGACAGCATTTGTATCATATTTTTTTACATTAAATTGACTAAAATCGATGTTTGTGAAAAACAGTTCATAAAATATTTATAACGACACATTTTGTAGGAAAATGCTTTGCCATCTTCGGCACAATAATTATTTCCTTAAAACCAAGAAGTTGCCTTGTGATAATGTTTTACACCTAGACTTATTCTATTACGTCAATACAGTTATTTTTATTTCGTATAATGCACTATTACTCATGGGATGATACGAACTTGACGAAACTAATGTGTATTTATGAATTTAAAAATAGATGAAAAAATTGGATGATGTAATAATGCATTACGTCTTTTGTTATGAAGATGCAAATGAAAAATTGAACATTATTATTTTTCTCATTATTTGAAGACGCAATCATTCTAAAATGTAATTTTTGACGTAGTGATGCAATAAAATTTTTTTAATAAGATAATGGCTTATAAAAATAATTCCTTTTTTTTAATTCTAACCTCTTGCTGAAAATGTTTTTTGTTTTAAATTATTGCCCCGAATTTTTTATTCTCAATGCGTTACTATATACATATATCTTTGCACTTTTTCGTTATTTGATTTAGTTTCAAGTTGGATTAAGAAAATATTAAAAAGGTTTATTCTTCCATCAAATATCAAAATTTTAATTTGTAGTGTATAGGTTGGACAACCAGATTGTAACTGGGTGTGGTTGGATTGAGATATCTGAGACACAGTTTGGCGAACACACAGCTTTATTTACACACTCACGAACACTACACACATACCGTTAGAGACATACAATGTTTAACCAATTTAAAGACAGATAACTATTGATTCGTAAAAAGGACTCCACCTTTAACCCGAAACTCGGCTACGCGCATGGTGCGTGAAGCATACTTCCCTCCGGGTGAGTCTGTGGGCCAACTAATATGCAGGTTTGCACTAAATATATTTCCTCTCCGGATGAGACTAAACGTTTCCGCAGGGAGCACAGGTTGAGCTGTAATTCCTCTGGGGTAAAGTCTTGGCGAGGCCGACTGACCATTTCTCCTCAACGCCACAGGGATCGTATTGCGAGTTTATAGGAGGAAGCATGGTTACAAATTAAAATTTCTTCAGTAACCTCAAACAAAAATATTTAAAGAAATTTTTATTGATAAATCTGAAAAATTTGGAAAATATGTGTTGGATATTTATTGATTTTGATTTCCAAAATTTTATTTTTATTTTTAATGATCTTTCACACTATTTCCTTTATGATTTGAATGACTTTATACTGCAGTTTGCTTTTGTATTAGTTGAAATGAATGAATTTTCGTCTCCTATGTTAGAGAACTAATTGGAAATTCAGCAAAATATTTTGGATTGCTTTATGCTGAATAGTTGACGATATTTTCATTTTCCCATGACTATAATTATATTGAGGTCGCGCGTGTTTTCTATTTTTTACGCGCATATTTCATTTCCACTTTTATTACTCTTCAAAACATCCGTGGATTTTTTTCCTGTTGATCATTACATATATTTTGACGTAAACTGCATGTTTTTACAGGACTCCCGATGCTGCTGCAAAGTGCTTGATGAAGTAAGGCATTATTACGATA
>BPLR01002634.1:0-13922 GCA_021605095.1 Caerostris extrusa | reverse complement strand
ACTACAAACAGCCATGGTTGAAATTTTAAAAAAACCTGTGTGATGAAAATGTAGAAAAAAAAAAAACATCGCATACAAAATTTAATAAAAAAATGTCCATCCTTAATTTAAATTTGCGATAAGGACAAATATATAGTTAAATTACTTTTGAATAATAAATCGTTATTAATTTGAATTAAAATATTTAACAGAATTTATAAAAAATGCGACTTATGTGTGTAGCCCTATTTCTAGGATGACGAAGGAATGCGGATTAAGTCACTTATCAATTATGTTCTCTTAAATGACTGCAGCTTAATTGTAACATCCTTATAAGATGTTTTTCAAAAATTTAATACAATTAAGATGAACGTTAACTTCGGCTATGAATATAAAAAATTGTATTTTTAATCTGAGCTGAGTTAATCAGCAATAACTAGAATTCAGATCGCATAACTAAATTAAAAATTTTCCAGATGAAGGAAAAGTTTGGAAAAAATTTCAAATTTTTTTTACTTTGCTTTTATCTATGAAAAAACAGCGAATGTATTACTGCTAAATCTTTAGAATTATCTTATATTTCAAGAGAATTTGATTTTAAAAGGAAATCCAAAACACTAAATTTTGAAATATACAGATGTATCAACATTGTATATATTAAAAATCGAATTTCATCTAGAATGGCTTCAGAAATCAGTTTTATCGTCGAACTTCAGGATCTCTTGATTTGAGTATCCTAATTTAAATGATACCTCATCATAAAAAAAAAAATTTTAAGTTCAAGAGCTCTGTTTTCTTACACTCGAACCATTTTTCTTAATGAACAGAAACATGTGATCATATTATTTCTTTGTATCCCAATGAAACCGTCCTATCTACTATCAAAATGCCTGTGGGAAATTTTGCGTTTTTTCCAAGACAACAAGCAAATGCTGGACAGTTATATATAACTTTTCTTCCTGACTGCAATGCTCTATATTTATCAACTTCACGTCGTCATTTTAAAACCTCTAACTTAAAATCTATTTTCTTATGTCATTACTGCAAGTATATTTCTACACGTCCACCAATATATATCTAGAAATATTAACAATTTTCTCTCATCAAGTCAGATAACACTTCTTTATTGGATTGTACATTCAATACACATGTCAAAATTAAAAGGGGGAGAATTTTATTTGTCAATATCTCGCTTTTGACGTTCGTCTAGCAGCCAATACGACTGAATTTTGGGCTTATACAGAAATAATCTCCAAGGCTAGTTTTTAAATAATCATTGAAAATACGTTTAATTTAATGCCTTGAAATTATCAACATTTACGAGAAAACAGTAGTTTCGTCACTAAAAAAACATTGTTTATTTTTATCTATAAATTTAATTTTTTATTTGATGTTCAAATAGGATTGCGCCCTTTTTTCATAGATATCGTTACTACCGCTACTTGTTGTAGCAAATTTGACAACACTGGCCTTTGACAGGTGTATCTCTCTATTGTATTGGGAACCATATTACATTACTAAATTTACTACAAAGCATAGCAAAAAATGTAAATTGGAGTTTCATTGTAGATAATTAAAACAACCTTTTCTGTCGTGCTGTGTGGTCAGGTGGTTAAAAAACGTTTCTGTTTAAAGTATGACTGAGGTTCTAAACCCATATAATACCAGAAATTGTGATTATATCGAGAAATTAAGAAATTAGCTGTGTAATATATGGATTTGAGAAAAAATATGGTTCATGAATAATGTAATATATGCATTAAAATAAAAAGAATGGCTTGTGATGAAATTTCGGTGATATGAGGACTAAACGTGGTCAGTGATCAAATTAATTTCTGAAGCCTTTCTTCAAGATGTATTTTTAAAAAAAAAATTTTGGAATGTTTAAACATTTATAAATTTCAAAATTTACTTTTAATTATTTTACTGTAAAAACAATTCTTCTTGAAATGCGAAGAAAATTCTAGAGAATGAAGGTATGAAGATTATATACATCCTCCCCTTCCTCGCATTATTACCTATTAATCTAGATCATATTAAAAATAAAAATGTTGTTGTTTAAAACATTTTATTAAAATTCCATCCGAAGGCAATTTTTGATTTAAAAAAATTCCTTTTAATTCTACCGCCGCAGTCTTGGATCATTAAGTATTATTTTTAATCAGACAAACATTCCATTTGAAAACATGAATTGTTATCATTGAACTGATGCAGCCTGTTCTAATTGTACATAAATTCACATATGTTAATTGTAGGTCTCTTCTCTTAAAAAAATACCATGGACCCAATTTAATCCCTCTTTAATTTCAAGATAATCTGATTTTAAAATGAAATACAAAACACTAAATTTTGACAAATACAGATATATCAATATTGTATATATTAAAAATAGAATATCATCCAGAATGGATTCAGAAATCAGTTTTATCATCGAAACTCAGAATCTCTTGATTTGAGAACCCTCATTTAAATGATCATCGTAGACAATTCTTTTAAGTTCAAGAGCTTTGTTTTCTTACACTCTAAACATTTTTTTCATAAGGAGCAGAAACCTGTGATCATATTATTTCTTTGTATCCCAATGAAACCTTACTATCTACTATCAAAAGGCCTATGGGAAATTTTTGTGTTTCCTTCTAGTTAACAAGTAAATACTGGACAGCTATCCATAACACAACTACGATGCTCTATATTTATCAACTTTCACATCGTCATTTTAAAATCTCTTTTCTTGATGTCATTACTGTAGGTATATTTCTACACGTCCATCAACATATATTTAGAAATATTAAAAATTTCCTCTCATCAAGTCAGCTAACACTTCTTCATTGGCTTGTACATTCAATACACACGTCGAAATTGAATATGTGCAGAATTTTATCTTTCAATATCTCGCTTTTGACGTCCGTCTAGCAGCCAATACGTCTGAATCTTGGGCTTATACAGAAATAATCTTCAACATAGCAAAAAATGTAAAGTGGATTTTTTTATTCTAAATAATTAAAACAACCTTTCCTCTCGTGCTGTGTGGGCAGGTGGTTAAAAACGTTTCTGTTTAAAGTATGACTGAGGTTCTAAACCCAAATAATACCAGCAATTGTGATTATATCGTGGAATGGCGACAATAGCTATGTAATATTTGGATTCGAGAAAAAAAATATGGTTCGTGAATAATATAATATATGTATTAAAAGAAAAAGAATTGCTTGTGATGAAACTTCTGTAAATGAGGACTCGAGGTGGTCGATGATCATACTGAATTCTGAAGCCTTTCTTCAAGATGTATTTTTAAAAAAATGTTTTGGTAATGTTTAAACATTTATAAACTTCAAAATTTACTTTTAATTATTTTACTGTAAAAACAATTCTTCTTGAAATGCAAAGAATATTCTAGAGAAGGAAGGTATGAAGATTATATACATCCTCCCCTTCCCCTCATTATTAGCTATTAATGTAGCCCATATTAAAAATAAAAATTTTGTTGTTTAAAAATGTTTATTAAAATTCCATCTAAATGCAATTTTTGATTAATAAAAAATTATTTTAATTCTACCGCCGCAGTCTTAGATCATTAAGAATTATTTCTAATCTGACGAACATTCAATTTGAAAACATGAATTGTTACCATTGAAAGTGTTGCAGCCTGTTCTCCTCGTAGATAAATTCACATATGTTAATTGCAGGTCACTTCTCTTAAAAAAATACCATGGATCCAATTTAATCCCTCTTTACTCGTTTGTGCAGTGCATGACAAAGATTGTTTTAATATTTATATATATATTTAATGTTTATGATAATGTTTATATTATTGTTATTGTTGCCGTATTTCCTAGTTTGCAGCAAGTATTTGGGGACTTTCAAGTAATGATAGCAGACTGATGACCAATTGCCTTGAATTCTGGCATTTGGTATCACAGGCGTTTAGGTTCGAATCCTGTCAGTGTCATGGATGTTCGTTAGTGGTTCGGAATTCACATTAAACTGTTGATCTAATTAGCATAAAGTGCTAAAAAATGACCCTAGAGAGATAAACCGAACCAATCGTTATGATAATTTGGCATAGCAAAATCAATTACAAAAGTGAATATCGGCTTGTTTCCTAAGTAATGTAAAAGTAAATCTTTTCTATCTAATTTGCTTGTAATGACGAATCCACCGCAAAGTATCGTATTGGTCAAATATCCAAAGTAATAATTCTAATATCCATCAGATATAAGAAAAATGAATAATGTTAATTTAACGAGAATTTTCAAAGCTGAAATGTTTGTCGGATATTACTTTCATTACTTTCATTGTCCTTGACATCTGTGTAAAATTTTTGACGTCAAATTATTCATTAGTGCTTGAGTTATGTTTGGTTTTGTAAGATGCTAAACTGATTCCGGCAATTTTTGAAATGTCTGAATTCATTGAGCAAAGAACTTGCATTAAATTTTTTTTGCGGAAACGTATAGAATGCTGCAGAAGGCATTCGGTGAGCATTCTTATATCGGAAAGAAATGTTTAGAAGTGGTGTAAACAGTTCAAAGAAGGCAGAGAACGCATTGAAGACGAAGAGCCTTCTGATCGACTATCAACCTCAACCGACGAAGTTCACGTCTAAAAAATTAAAGATTTAGTACTCACAAACCGTCGATTTACAATTAGAGACCTTGCTGATGATGTTGGAATTTCAAAAGGATCGGTTATTTTGGGCCTCAAACATGTCAAATCTCGATTGGTACCGAAAACACTGAATGCGTTAATTCACACCATGCATTGACTCTTTCGCAAAAAATGAAACCCATATCGTTCTACAACCACCGTATTCACAACGTGCGACTTCTGGCTATTCCTTAAACTCAAAAGACCATTCCGGGGATACCATTTTGAGTCGACTGAATCGCCGTGCGCTTTGAAGGCCATCCCCGCCGATGACTTTTTAGCATGCATTGAGGATTGGAAAAAAGTTGCCATAAGTGCATTGTGTCCGGAGGGGAGTACTTTGAACTCGATGAAATATATTTGGAAGAATAAGTAAAGAGTTTTTGAAAAAAAAAAAAAATTGGTCTTACTTTTGGGCACAGTAGTAGCTGCGGTATTAGTTGCGCTCATCATTGCTTTGCCATGAGTAATGTTTCATACCATTTTGATGTTACATTTTGAGTTCCATTGTTATGTTTACTAACTACGGTAACTAATTTGTACAAGCTACAATTTCATGATAAGAAAACTTTCTCACTTGCAGCATAATAAAATTTGCATCAATTCGGATATTGTTAATATGATTTCATTGAACTTTTATTATTATTTGTGAAGTTTTCTTTCTGAATTATTCTTTGCTGATGTACTGCTCTTTGATATGTAAGACGAATTTTGAGCGCACTTCAATCACTAACAGATGCATTGCATTCCATCTTGCTCTGCAGTCTTTTATTTATACACCTGTAATTCTCCGAAGAGGAAGAACATGCGCTATTTCTCTGATTCTATTAATTTACTTGCCCTATCCTTTTATCTAATTAATATAATTTGATTCCCAGAATGCTTTCAAAGTATTACTTTTACCAAATACTCGTATGAGTGCATTTTGTTGAGAAATTTTCACAAATTAATCACCTAACACAAAATGTGAATACCATTAACAGTTTTCTTGAGAAGCATAAAAGAAATGGAATATATTCCCTTTCTATTTAGTGAACTCAGTAAGACAGTCACCATTTTGTAAAACTGACTATACCAGAAATTATTTTAAAATATAAGGATTCATTTCTTTATAATAAACTCATGTTTGTGAAAATTGCAACACCATGAAGGAATCGTCATAATTGAATGAAATTTAATACACAGTTGAGTGGTAGTGGTACAAATAAATGATTAAATGTTCAAAGCAAAAACAAACAATAACAAGATATCAGAATCAGTATTTTGTTTAGCCACCACGCGCCGCAATAAGTGCTGCTACACGACGTGGCATGGAGTCAAACAAATTTTGAATGTCTGCCTGAGGAAGAGCATTCCATATTGTTTGTATGCGCACCCAAAGTTCGTCTGCAGAAGCAACAGGACGAGGATCACGAGCGAGACGCCGACCAACGAAATCCCACACATGCTCAATCGGCGACATATACGGGGAATACGCAGGCCAAGGAAGAAGCTGTACCTGCCGCGTTGCAAAGAAGGATTGAACAGTCCTAGCGATATGAGGGAGGGCATTGTCCTGTTGAAATACAGCGCCTGGCAAGCTTTGAAGGAAGGGAACAGCTTGGGGCTGTAGAACTTCACTGATGTACCGGTTGCTGTTCAGATTGCCCACAATTCTTAGCAATTGAGATCGCCCATGATATGCTATGGCACCCCAGACCATAACTCCGGGTGTTCGTCCACTGTGGCGTTTGATAATGCACTCCGGAAGGTGGCGTTCACCGGCATAGCGTCTGACACGAATGCGGCCATCATGGTACCACAAATTAAAGCGGGATTCGTCAGAAAACACGACATGCTGACAATCAGCACGACAGTCTCTATGCTGAGCGGCCCATTGTAGCCGCAGGCGGCGATGGTTTAGCGTGAGAGGATCCTGTATAAAGGAGTCCTTGCGCGCAGTCCACGCTGCAGCAGACGCCTACGAATTGATGAAGCACACAATGAAACGCCTGTAGTTATTGACCACTGTGCTGCCAATTGTCTAGAGGAAGCTGTACGGTCCGTCAGCGCCATGCGGACCAGGTGTCCATCATCGCGTCACATTTCGGGGTCCACTCCCGGATTTCCGAGTTGTCCGACACTCGTCCCTCCACTGCTTCCAAAGACGCATCACTGTGCTGCTGTTACGCTGCACACGAGCGGCTACTGCACGATATGAAAATCCAGCTTCACGAAGGCCGATGATTCTCCCCGTTCAAACTCTGTAAGTTGTTCAAATCTCGCTCTCTTTCGTCGTAGAGGCATAAGTAACGATTGAGCTAACGTTTACCACTAGCAAATAACCACCGATAACCATACACGCCTCGCTACAGCCGTCTATTTATTCGGATCCATCCGCAGTTCAGAGGGCGCTGCTCAGCATACGCATACGCTACTGATTTGAAATTCTAATCATTTGCATATCATGAGCTAATTTGCATTTCCTGAAAATTGCAGCTCACTCGCGTAAGTCCTTCATGGTGTTGCAATTTTCACAAACATGAGTTTAAATTGAAATAACGCTTTTGCTCGTCCCGCATAGTCAAGTGGTTAATAACGTTTATGCTCTGAATAACTTATTGAGTTCAAATCTTGAAGGTCCTAGTATTTATGATAGATTTATGCAGATTTATAGTTATTATAGCCCCAATTAAAATAAGTGTTAAAAGAGATGTTCTAAACTGTCTAGAAAGGTAATTGAACTATGGAAACCAAAAGAATGATTAGTGATGAAAATGTGGCCGAATATCTGATGATCCATTGTTGAAATTATCCTAGGAATCGATGTAAAATCTTATATTCTGAAATCATTCTTAAGAATACGTTACAAAATCTTTTAATATATAGTGTTTGAGGATTCATTTAAATATTAAGTAACAACTTATTTTATAAATTATTATTTTTAGGAAAGAGAGAGTCAAACTATTCTCCAAAATAATATTAAATTGAAACAAAATATTTATCAAATTAGTTGTATTAGAAATAAGCAACAAAAATGTAAAACAAATTATGTTATTTAAAATGAAATACTAATTTATGTTAATATTCTTAATAAATAATATTAATCATTTTTTACTTCAGACATAATTTTGTAATTATTCGGACAGAATGCATGGACATAACGTTCAAGCTGACAGTCAATGCAAAAATGGGGACAGTAAGGCAAGTAAGTATTATCATAATGGACACTCATTTCTCTAGCAAGCTCACATGTTTGCACATAGTAAAAAAAGATATTCAAAAATATCCAATGAAACAGATTTTGAAAGAGTATCTAAAGAATAGTTCTCTCTAGAATTTTTCTATTTAAAATAAAAATTTCGCCATGTCGGCTGTTAAATAAATGTGTTGCCTATTAATGAAATTTCACCCAATTCATTTTAAGATGTGTCACTCGAGTGGGCAGGCAAAGAAGAAGCGCTATATTTCCTAATGAAATAAAGGCTTAAACATTTTGAAATACACATTAATATACATATACTGTAAAAATAAATCTTTACTACAAAGTACTACTTTACAACTACAAAGTATTAAAAATATACGTATTTCATTCTTTATAGTTAATTGAAATAAAAATTTTTCCCGTCCTACATAGTCAAGCGGTTATGACAGTATGTTCGAAGTAAGTAAGTTCAAATCTCGATAGCATTAGTATTGATGGATGTTGATTGATTTAGGAATCTTTATTGTTACGGAAGAATTTAAATAATTGTTCAAACGGATGTATTAAGAGGAAGGGGATTGAACTACTAAAAATAAATAATGGCTAGTGATGAATTTGTTTCTTCTTCTGATGATCCCCGGTTGAGATTGTCTTTGGGATCGATGAAAAATCTTATATTCTGAAGCCAATTTTATTAATATGTTACAAATTATTTTTTATATAATTTGAAATATAGTGTTCTAGGATTTATTTTAAAATTATTTGATTTAAAAATTAGTTAATAAGTTATTTGATAAATTAATATTTTTAGAAAAAAGTAAATTATTCTCTGCAAAAATTAATAATTGAAGAAATATAATTATCAAATTAGTTTTATTAAAATAAAAATATGTAACAACATATAGTATTTAAAATAAAAAAACCACATATTTTTAAATAATATATAGCTATATTATATAACAAGCTGTATATATATATATGTAAAACATGCTATACTATTTAAAATAAATAACATTATTAAGGTTCTTATTTTAATGAAAAATATCATTTTTTTATTTATACCCAAACATTTGAGCCGACGTAATTTTTAGGCAAACATCAATACAAAATGTGAAAAATGATGCCCTTAACGATGAACTTAGTGAACACTCATTGCATTCTACCTTGCTCTACAGTTCTTTCTAAACGTTTCAGTTTCAAGTTAATATCAATTCATTCAGTAAATATTTTCATAGTATTGACATTTCCCAAATAGGAGGGCATTTGGTTGTGTATTTTTCAACATTACTCACCTACCATAAAATGTGAATTACCTTGACAAAATTTTTTCTTGAGCTTCTTTGAGAAATATGCAAGAAATCAAATACATTTCATTTATATTTTTGTGTATGTAGTGAAGCAGTCACTATTTTGTAAAATTGATTGTATTGCAAAATATTTAAAAATTATACGGATTCCTTTTTTATAATTAATTGAAAGCAATGCTTTTATTGTCCTGTACAGTCAAGCGTTTAACCACGTTTATGTCCGTGATAAGCGATCTAAGATTAAATCTCGGTCGCATGTGTGTTTAAGGAGATTGATTAATTTAAGAACATTTATAATATTCAATTATGCTATTAAATAGGTAGTTTAAATCCGCTTTGAAATAGATGTATTTAGTCGTTGAAGAAGGTCATTAAATTGTGAAGAACTAAAGAATGGCTAGTGATGAATTCATTATCCTTCTGATAATCCACAGTTAGGATCGATGAAAAATCTTGTCTTCGGAAGCCATTCTTATTAATACGTTACAATTTTTTGAAATATAGTGTTTGAAGATTAATTTTTAAAACTATTTCATTTAAAATTATTAATAAGTTATTTGATAAATTAATATTTTTAGAAAAGAGGCAAATTATTTTCTAAAAAAATTATAATTGAAGAAAGATAATTATCAAATTAGTTGCATTAAAATAAAAATATATAATGTAGAACGTTTTATACATTATTTAAAATAAATAACCTCTTTAATGTTCTTATTTTAATGAGTAATATAATTTTTTACTTATACCCAAACACTGTCATTTAATAAAAAAATGTGGATAATGTTCTGTAACGAATAACATAGTGAACACTCAGTTCTCTGGGTAGAATATTCGAATGTATATAGCAGAAATTTCATTACGCAACTCACTTCAGAATAGTAATAGTTGTCCAGACTACACAGGGCATAACGATAAACAAAGATAATTGTTCAATTATCTTACAAATTGTAATGAATTTTATGTTTGAAAATCGGATTTCCTTACATATATACGAACTTCTGATATGTCGGCATTTTGCGATATGAGATTTTATTGTGCAATAAGAATCTAACGATAATAGGGGTAGAAGAACATTTTCAGAGGTAATTCGTTTCCTTATTGAGGACACCAAATATGAGAGAATTGGGGATTATCATTCCATCAGTTCTATGAAGAGACGTTGCTACATACCGAATGTAATTAAACAATATATCCCTGTAAATTCATACATGAGTTCGTATATACGTGCATTAGTATATGTGTGCGAGATATCACGAAAGACCCCACCCCCAGATAGTTAAACTGTCGATGTTGAGTCTTACACATCTCAAAATCACCCTTGAGTGACCTTACGGGATTGCATGGCATGCCACTAGCTTGCTAGAACCTCATGCTTCCTACACTCTAACATAGTATATGGCCATTGGTAGAATACGATTTGGACGAGTTTCACATAGAATAAAAATGACCCAAATTCTTCAAACTGCATCGCCAATTTGGAATTTTCAAATAAAAATACACATTTCAAATACACATATTTGAAATGATAAATAACATTGAGATGCTTTATGACCTTGGCTATTATTAGATAAATTAAAATTTTAAATATCAGCTAAGTTAATCGGTAATAATAAGTATTTTCATGAACTTTACATAAATCGTAAAGTTGAATATCACCAAGAATGGATTCAGAATTCAGTTTCATCATTGATCGTCAAAGCTGACTTGACTTTAGGATCATCATATTGACAAAAATTCATCACAAACCATTTTTTGTATTTTAAATAGATAAAATACCTTTTCCATCAACAGGTTTCTTAGCGTAAGTACAACTTTTTCATAGTGGTTATATTCGCCTTCACCCAATAACATCGCAATTGTTAGAATTATTTGTGTTTCGAACTCAATCAGACTTGAAACATAAACGCTTTTTACCACTGACTAGGAACGACGATGTGGAAGGTTACTTTAATTGTCGACAAAGAAAATCCACTTTACATTTTTTTGCTATGTTTTGTTGTAGATTCAGTATTGCAAAACGATATCTACTGGCTTATACACACAAAATAATAACATAGGGGAATTCATTGTATTTCTTGTATTTTCTTAATGAAATCTGTTCATGCTGTCAATCAAATTAAATTTAATTTAAATTTTTAAAAATATTTCATAAACGTGAAAATCAATTTTCAACTTAAAAATTAGAATTACTTATTAGAATTATTCTTAAATTTAAATCTAATTACATTAAATATGGAAACTGTATATTTCTGGCACATTCTATATGCAAAAGTTTTGCTATTAAATGAAATGTATTTGAATTATAAAAATGCTTGTAAAGAAAGTTAGATCAGAATTTAAACAATATTTGGTGTATATATAAGATAAAACATAATTCTTGAAATTTGATAATTTTGATAAATTAATCCCTTAGCATAGAAGAGATGCCTGGCGCTCAGTGTCACAGGTTTCGGGTTCGAGAGCGTAAGTACCGGTCTAATATGATTGTAGAGCGTTGGACGTAGGACTGAAACCCTATCCGTAAAAAGAAAACATCTCCTGTCACGAAATTTGCCGGTAGGCAGATGGCCTTGGCTCACCATGAGGCTGTTGGGCCAATATAGAAGAAGAAATGCACTTTTTAAGATAGGTGATTGCTCTAAAAATATAATTTTTGTTCGAATTTGTAGAAATAAGCAATAAATTTACACAGAATGGATTATACATATCATAAAATTAATTATTTCATTATCTTATATTATTTTTTAACTAATAACAATTAACACTTTGTATATAATGGTGTGAAATTTTAATAAGGGACATATTTGTGAAACAGAATGGCATAAAATTCATTTAAGAGACTTTTAGCTATTATTATAAAGAATAATAACCTATTCGACGGAAAAAAAGGATTTGTTCCAAATAGAAGCCAGATATTTAAGATTATTGTAGAGCACATAATGTTCTGATGTTTCTACATTCTCAACTCATAAGATATGCAAATAAAGTGTAAAACATTATAGTGAAGACATTTACTGAAAATTCAAAAGAATATTATATATAATATAGGTATCTGGAAGATTTCAGAATTAGGAAGTTGAACGGCCAATAATATCAATAGCATTGCTAATGAATTTGGCACTGATCACTGTGTTGTTCAACGTGCAATACAGTTCAAACAGCTGATGGTAGTCATCCAAAAAAATAATGCCAATGCACGTCAGGTATTTGGTTCTACAAATGAAGATATAGACTTCATTTAACAGGTGAAATAGAATAAAAGCAGTTTGCATCAAATGCCGCAAAAATGTATGGAAACACGAAATTCACTGTAATTTGCAAGATAATACTTCAGTACAACTCTTCTGTGATTCCTATGTTTATCACCATGCCCTTTGTTGGCTGGACAACTACAGTATTATTATTCTAAGTGGTTGCATAATGCAGTTTCTGCTATATACATACGAATAGTCTTCCTAGAGAACTGAGAGTTCATTATGATAATCCTTTTGTGCCTTATTCTCCACATTTTCTATTGACAGTCAGCTTAAAAATTATGCCCGTGCCTACAGTTCGAAAAATTACAAAATTATGTCCGCAGTAAAAAATGATTAATCTTATCCAGTAAAATATTAACATATTTTAGGTTATATATTTTGAATAATATAATTTGTTTTTAAAATTGCCGGAATCAGTTTTAGCTTCTCACAAAAAGCCAAGCTAACTCAAACACTAATGAATATTTTGACGTCAAATTTCACACAGATGTCAAGCACAACCTAAAAAAAAAAATTGAAATTCCATAATCCCGGGAATTTTAAATTGAAAATTGGTCTGACTTTTTGGACACAGGAGTTTTTAACAACCGACGTGGCGAAATTTTTATTTTAAATAGAAAAATTCGGAAAACTTTTATTTAGATACCCTTTCAAAATCTCTTTTATTTGATAACTTGAAGTATAAAGATTTTATAGTGCATCGTAGAATCGCATCGAATTTTGAATATTTTTTTTGCTATATGCTAAATAATTGATTGTCCATTAGGGTAACCCTTACGTGTCTTATTCTTCACATTTTGTATTAACTGTCAGATTAAATATTATGTCCATGCCTACAGTTCGAAAAATTACAAAATTATGTCCGCAGTAAAAAATGATTAATCTTATTCAGTAAAAATATTAACATACATAAGGTTATATATTTTAAATAATATAATTTGTTTTACATTATTGACTGCAAATTTCTAATACAATTAATTTGATAATTATCTTGCTTCAACTATTACTTTCTTGGAGAATAATTTGTCAATTCTCTTTTCAAAAATTCTTCATTTATGAAGTAATTTATAAAGCAATTTTAATTGAATTAATTTCAAAGAATCCTCAAACATATTTTCAATTATATTAAAAAATTTTGTAACGTATTCTTAAGAATGACTTCAGAATATAAGATTCTTCATCAATCTAGGATCATCAGATGATGGCTCAGAAATTCCTCACTAATGATTCTTTTGCTTTTTATAGTTTCAGTAATTTTCCGACCGATCACTTAATGACTAAGTACTTAACGACTTAGCATATCTATTTGAACAAGGATTTAATTTATTATTTAATAAATTAAATCCTCCTTAAAGTAAACAAAATTACTTTATGAATTATTTGTTTGTTTTTGTTTTGATTAATCCTCAATGTGCTGCAGTGCGGGACGGACATCCCATGAGTGATCTACTCATGGATGAAGAAAGGGGGCAGCTTCTGTTGTGATGGAGCATCTGTAGGAAGATGTCTGACTTTTGCTCTGTGACGCTCTTACAGTCATATAAGACCGGG
>BPLR01002633.1:0-93875 GCA_021605095.1 Caerostris extrusa | reverse complement strand
AAGAATGATTACTGATTCACCCACAATTCAGATAAATTGCGTCCAAATCCTATAAAATAAAATAAGAATGATTGCTGATTCACCACAATTCAGATGTATTGAAATATATAAAATGAAATAAGAATGATTATGGATTCCAATTCGGATAAAAAATAAAATAAGAATGATTACTCATTCACCCACAATTCAGATAAATGGCGTCCAAATCTATAAAATAAAATAAGAATGATTTTAGTTCACCCACAATTCAGATAAATTGCGTCCAAATCCTATAAAATAAAATAAGAATGATTACTCATTCACC
The DNA here is from genome assembly GCA_021605095.1 of Caerostris extrusa. Classification (NCBI taxonomy): domain Eukaryota; kingdom Metazoa; phylum Arthropoda; class Arachnida; order Araneae; family Araneidae; genus Caerostris; species Caerostris extrusa. Next base: position 93,571 of record BPLR01002633.1, on the reverse strand, counting down.
ACAATTCAAGATAAATTGCGTCCAAATCCCCATAATATAAAATGAAAATAAAATAAGAATGATTACTGATTTCACTGATTATAAAATAAAATAAGAATGATTACCCACCCGCAATTCAGATAAATGGCGTCCAAATCCTATAAAATAAAATAAGAATGATTACTGATTCACCCACAATTCAGATAAAATAGAATTGTGTCCAAATCTTATAAAATAAATAAGAATGATTACTGATTCACCCACAATTCAGATAAATGGCGTCCAAATCCTATAAAATAAAATAAGAATGATTACTGATTCACCCACAATTCAGATAGTAATGGCGTCCAAATCCTATAAATAAAATAAGAATGATTACTGATTCACCAAATAAATATAAATATAAAATAAAATAAGAATGATTACTGATTCACCCACAATTCAGATAAATGGTGTCCAAATCCTTATAAAATAAAATAAGAATGATTACTGATTCACCCACAATTCAGATAAATGGCGTCCAAATCCTATAAAATAAAATAAGAATGATTACTGATTCACCCACAATTCAGATAAATTTCGTCCAAATCTTAAAATAAAATATTCAGATAAATGGCGTCCGATCTATAAAATAAAATAAGAATGATTTACTGATTCAACAATTCAGATAAATAAATCCTATAAAATAAATAAGAATGATTACTGATTCACCCACAATTCAGATAAATTGCGTCCAAATCCTATAAAATAAAATAAGAATGATTACTGATTCACCCACAGATAAATGGCGTCCAAATCCTATAAAATAAAATAAGAATGATTACTGATTCAATTCAGATAAATGGCATCCAAATCCTATAAAATAAAATGAATGATTCACCCATAATTCAGATAAATGGCGTCCAAATCCTATAAAAATAAAAATAAGAATGATTACTGATTCACCCATAATTCAGATAAATGGCGTCCAAATCCTATAAAATAAAATAAGAATGATTACTGATTCACCCACAATTCAGATAAATTGCGTCCAAATCTATAAAATAAAATAAGAATGATTACTGATTCACCCACAATTCAGATAAATGGCGTCCAAATCCTATAAAATAAAATAAGAATGATTACTGATTCACCCACAGTTCAGATAAATGGCGTCCAAATCCTATAAAATAAAATAAGAATGATTACTGATTCACCCACAATTCAGATAAATGGCGTCCAAATCCTATAAAATAAAAAATAAGAATGATTACTGATTCACCCATAATTCAGATAAATGGCGTCCAAATCCTATAAAATAAAATAAGAATGATTACTGATTCACCCATAATTCAGATAAATGGCGTCCAAATCCTATAAAATAAAATAAGAATGATTACTGATTCACCCACAATTCAGATAAATGGCGTCCAAATCCTATAAAATAAAATAAGAATGATTACTGATTCACCCACAATTCAGATAAATGGCGTCCAAATCCTATAAAATAAAATAAGAATGATTACTGATTCACCCACAATTCAGATAAATGGCGTCCAAATCCTATAAAATAAAATAAGAATGATTACTGATTCACCCATAATTCAGATAAATGGCGTCCAAATCCTATAAAATAAAAATAAGAATGATTACTGATTCACCCACAATTCAGATAAATGGCGTCCAAATCCTATAAAAAAAAATAAGAATGATTACTGATTCAGCCATAATTCAGATAAATTTTGCGTCCCAAATCCTATAAAATAAAATAGAGAATGATTATTAATTCACCCTGGTTTTTCAGAAATGACAACATCAAGTATCCTAAAGGCTCGTTCCCACCGAGGCGAGGGAGACGTGAAGATTCAATAGGCAAGCGACAAAATTATTTCGACCCCTTCACAGCGAAACGTCAGAAATAGCATTACGCCTAGTGAAAAACCGCTTCGGAGTTGAAAGTTGGGCAACCCCAAGCGGCGGACTGCAAACCGGTTTCAGGCGCCCGTGGTGAGGCTAGTGATTGGTCAAATTTTTCGCTTGCATCTTCTCGCCTTGGTGAGCACTAGCCTTAAGGCTCTTTTAGTATCAAAAATTTATTCTTAAACTTAACAAAGATTTTTTATAATAATCTCTCTCAGATTAATAACTGATACTCAAAATTAACTTAGTGGTCAAAAGTAACTTCTTAAAATTACCTAGCTATGTCTATTTTCTCCTCATTAAATCTAAGCACCATCGGGCCGTGCTTAATAAAACTGTACTCTCCATAGACCAGATAATAGTATAGCGTTTAGTATTCTGGTTGGTCTTCGAACATCCATGGCCTATGAAACATCTAGTATAACAGGTTCTATGTTTTACTTTAAGTGACCTCAGTGACCATCTCTAGATACGCATAGTTGATTGTTGATAACAAAGCAAATCAGACTCTTAGTCCAAGTTGCCATCCTTGGGTGCGAAATCGAATATTGATACTGCATTAATTCTCTGTCGTCACTTCATTCATGTAGCACATACTCTATTTATTTTTAAATTTTGTCTTCTGTAACTATTTTTTTTTTCTTAATATTTAAAAAAATTTAATTAGTATTTTTATTTAGTGCTTTACTTTTATTTTAATGCCTAGCTTTTATTTATTTATTATTATTTTTTTTTATTACTTTGAGCCGCACTTTTTTTGTACTTGGCTTAATTCTCATACGTATTTTGTGGGGCCTGATGGCCGAGTGTCTAGAGCTCGGTGGCACAGAGTTTCGGATTCGAGTTCCAGCAGGGCCATGGACGTACGTAGTGTTGGTGTATCTAGTATAACAGGTTCTATGTTTCACTTTAAGTGACCTCAGCGACCATGCCTAGATACGCATAGTTGATTGTTGATAGCAGAGCAAATCAGATTCTTAGTCCAAGTTGTTAGCGTCTTTGACTCAATTTAACCTGCGAATCATTTTTTTTCGAAAATTAAATTCACCAAACACAAAAACATGCTCAAACATAACGGATGCAACAGTTACCAAAAAAAGGGATATATAACAAGTGGGCTGAAAAGTTCGTAGGCTGAAACATAGATGGCGCTACTAGTATTAATTCCATATGATTTTTAGTTAGCCCTAACCTTCAAAGTTTGAAAAATGGATAAAAAGGAATTTCGTGTGTTAATAAAGCATTGCTTTTTGGCGAAAAAAAATTGAAGCCAAGGCTTGGCTTGATAAACATTATTCGGACTGCAGCCGTTATTCGGTGCAACAGCTGTCAAATTTATACACGTGTCTTTTGAAGGTTATGGCTAACTAAAAATCATATGGATTTAATACTAGTAGCGCCATCTATGTTTCAGCCTACGAACTTTTGAGCCCACCTGAAATATATATTTTATATTTCTTTACAGAGTGGTCATTATTATTATATTATCTATGTTTACATGTAAGAATAATAGTAAACACAAAAATAATAACTCATTCTGTTTCAATTTTTCACTCTAAAAAAATGTCTATAATGAATCTAAATCTAATATGGGGATATATAATTTTATATGCGGACCTCAAAGTTACGACGCACTTCCAAAGTGACCCGCAAGATCATTTGGGGTTGGCCAACCTTGATCTAATGCAGGGGTCTCCAAACTTTCCAGCCTTAGGGCCATACTGTTTACTCCAGTAAGTACCAAGGGCCAAAACCATTTTAATTTTTCTGCCATTATCTATAATTTCTAGTTAGTTGTTATGCTTAAGTTAAATTTTCTGCGTATTATGCTTGTCACTAAGCTTTACCTAGCAAGTCAATAAAACCGAGTTATTATCATTCTGTATTTTTTTATCCAACTTATTACAGCAACAATAAGCTATTTACTGTCGCGGGCCGGATTGATGACACTGGCGGGCCAGATTTGGCCAGCGGGCAGTAGTTTGGAGACCCCTGATCTAATGCATTCCAAGTCCAGAAGTTTAAAAGTTGGTCTTCATGTTGAAGGATGTCCTGTGAAGAACTAATTTACAAATTTCCTTTATTGGAACTTTTTTGCAATTAATTTTTTATTTTTATGGGAAGATTTTTCGATTATAAAATATATGTTGTTGTATGTTATCTAAACTATAAGTTAAAGAATGAAATAATAAAATATATGTTATCTTGTGGTTGTTTTAGAATATTTCGAAAATAATCACAAGATGTTTATTTTTTTTTTCTATAAAATACAATATTTAAAAACATATACAATATTTCAAAGTATGCAATGTTTAAAAATATATAATGTTTGAATTTATATCATTTAATCGAAAACTATCTCTAAATATTGAAAGAAATCTGCAATTATTTTGTGTATCTATTTTACAAACTAAAATATTTATTGTTTTCAGGGATATTATTCTGTGACCAAAAAGTAAGACCCATTTTTTTTTTTCAAAAACTCTTTATTTATTTTTCCAAATTTATTTCATCTACTTCAAAGTAATCCTTTCGGACACAATGCACTTACGCCAATATTTTTTTCCAATCTTCAATACATGCTAAAAAGTCATCAGCTGGGATGGGCCTTTCAAAGCGCTCGCCGATTCACGTTGAATCTCATCAATCGACTCAAAGCGGTGTCCTCAGAATGGTCTTTTTGAGTTTAGGGAATAGCCTGAAGTCGCACGGTGGGAATATGGTGGTTGTGGAACGATATGGGTTTCATTCTTGGCGAAAAAGACACGAAGAATCAATGCAGTGTGAGCTGGCGCATTCACTGTTTTCGGCACCAATCGAGATTTTGAAGCGTTTGAGGCCCAGAATGGAATCGACCGATCATTTTGAATTCCAACATCATCAACAAGGTCTCTAACTGTAAATCGACGTTTTGCAAGCACCAAATCGTTAATTTTTTGGACGTCAGCTTCGTCGGTTGAGGTTGAGGGATCGACCAGAGGGCTTTCGTCTTCAACGTGTTCTCTCCCTTCGTTCAACTGTTCATACTACTTCTAAACATTTCTTTCCGATATAGGAATGCTCACCGAATGCCTTCTGCAACATTCTATACGTTTACGGAAACAAAATTGAATGCAAGTTCTTTGCTCAATGAATTCAGACATTTTAAAAATCGCCGGAATCAGTTTTAGCGTCTCACAAAGCCAAGCGTAACTCAAACACTAATGAATATTTTGACGTGAAATTTCACACAGATGTCACGGACAGTTCCAGCAACCTAAAAAGAAAAAAAAAAAATGAAATTCCATAAGCCCCGGGAATTTAAAATTTAAAATTGATTTTACTTTTTGGACACAGTAGTATATATTTTACAAAATAAAATATTTATTCTTTACAAGGATATTATATTTTAAATATTAACATTAAAATCTAATGCTTGAAATGAATATGAATTTGAAAACCCTTTTTTTTATTCTATAAGAGAAAGAAAAAGCAATTTCTTTTTTTTTTGTCATCTATGTTTATTTAATTTTCTTTGAATGAAAGTGAATACCTTAATTTCTATTGTTTGGAATTTTTTTATCTTTTATTTTTTTTACATTCAGCCATGAGTAATATCATGACACTATCATATATTAGAAATCCATCTTTTTTTTTTTTTTTTTTTCCGCGTACAATCATCCGCAATTTGAATATTGGGTCTTGAAAAATAAGACGATAAAAAAAATCAGTGAACAACAGGCAAGGAGGGAGAAAAAAAAAATAAACAAAATTTTTCCAGACATTATTTTCTCCATAAAACTCTTCTTCGTGACATTAGTCACTTATAAAAATAAAAAAAAAAAACCAAAAATCTGCAATAAAAAATATGATCTTTTTTTCCCCCTAACTGGACGTTCTGTTGCATAAATCAATTTTGGCAAATTTCTGTACCCAATTGGTCTGCACAACGTAAAAAAATCCAATTTTTCGGTCAGAAAACATTTCGAATTCTGTTTACTGAAGGACCAAACGATCGTCTGGTTTACGACGTTCGCAAAATCACATGGTTAGAGAGTGGAAGTCGAAGTAATAGAAATTTCCATTTTCCGTCATTTATTCGTCTGCCATTCGAACAAACGCAGAAAGAAAAAAAATATAGAATACTATAAATACCTGTCCAGTGTTCAATGCTTCGCATTTACAGCTCAGATATAGGAAAAAGAACTGAAGTTAGGTGAAGAATGATTTTTTATCACATAGTTTCTGTCTTTAATTTTGTGTTTTTTTTATATTTGTGTTTCATGGAGCGAATCGCAGTTTGTCAGACGATAGATTCAGAAAAAACAGATGTTGTCACCGTTCTCAGCGCATTTTGTAGTAAGTATGATTCATTAACTAAGTTGCAAAAAATGAAAACGTGTTATTTTAAAACTTATTAATTTTCTATTGTTTGAGACTTTTTTTTTAATTATTATCTTTTTTAATTAAAAAGTAACATAATTAGTATAGTGTGTACCATAAATTATCTATAAAATATAATTTCTAATATGAAAACTTAAACAAGCATAGAATAAAAAGAATAAATTTTGATAAAAAATTTTAACATTTTGATTTAATTGTTTTAACTGAAATGAATTTTCTTCTTTAAATAACTTTTATTTTACTAAGTTAAAGAATTTTTATAAAAGTTCTTTAATTCAGAATAAAGGAAACATTTAATTGTTTTTAATGAACTTTTATGTAACATTCTTAATTTTAACATATCTAACAGCATTTTATTAAACCATTCTATTTTTAAAAATTAATTAATTTTCAGTTGTTTGACACTTTTTTTAATTATTATCTTTTTTAATTAAAAAGTAACATAATTACCATAGTGTGTACCATAAATTATCTATAAAATATAATTTCTAATACGAAATCCTTAAACAAGCATAGAATAAAAAGAATAGAATTTTGATAAAAAGTTTTTAACATTTTGATTTAATTTTTTTAAATGAAAGGAATTCTCTTCTTTAAATAACTTTTCTTTTACTAAGTCAAAGAATTTTTATAAAATTCAATAATTCAGAATAAAGGAAACATTTAATTGTTTTTAATAAACTTTTATGTAATTTTCTTAATTTTTAACATTTAATTAAACCATTCTATTTAAAAATTCATTAATTTTCAGTTGTTTGAGACTTTTTAATTAACATCTTTTTAATTAGACAGTAACAGAATTACTATGGTGTATTTCCTAAATTATCAATAAAATATAATTTCTTATGCGAAATCTATAAACAAGCATAGAATAAAAAGTTATTTCGTTTAACATTTTAATAGAATTTTTTTTAACTGTAAAGACTTTTTAAATTTTTTTAACTGAATAAATAATTTTTGTAGAATCAATAATTCGGAATAAAGGAAACATTTGATTGTTTTTAATGAACTTTTATGTAATATTCTTAATTTTAACATTTTTATCTAACAGCATTTTATTAAACCATTCTATTTTATAATTCATTAATTTTCAGTTGTTTGAGACTTTTTTTAATTCATCTTTTTTAATTAAAAAAGTAACATAATTACTATAGTGTGTACCATAAATTATCTATAAAATATAATTTTTAATACGAAATCTATAAACAAGTAGAAAATAGAACAATAAAAAGTTTTAACATTTTGATTTAATTTTTAAGTGAAATTAATTTTCTTTTATTTAACTTCTAAATATTAATTTTCAGTTGTTTGAGATTTTTAATTAACAACTTTTTTTAATATTACTAAGTAAAAATATAATTTCTAATATGAAATTTTATACAATTCAATTTCAATTTTTAACAGATACTGAATAAAGGAAACATTTAATTTTTCTAATGAATTTTTATGTAATATTTTGAATTTTAACCTTTTATTTAACAACATTTTACTAAACCATTCTGTTTTAAAATTCATTAATTTTCAGTTGTTTGAGATTTTTTTAATTAACAACTTTTTTAATAAAAGTAACATAATTAGTATAATGTCTTTCATAAATAGCCTAAAAAATATAATTTCTAATATGAAATCTGCATAAAATGTTTTGACATTCTATTTCAATTTTTTAACAGAAAGGAATTCTCTTCTTTAAATATCTTTTATTTTACTAAGTAAGAGAATTTTTATAGAAGTCAATAACTCATAATAAAGTAAACATTTAATTGTTTTTAATTAACTTTTATGTAATATTCTTAATTTTAACATTTTATTTAACAGCATTTTATTAAATCATTCTATTTTAAAATTCATTAATTTTCAGTTGTTTGAGACTTTTTAATTATCATCTTTTTAATTAAAAAGTAACAAAAATATTATGGTGTGTTTCATAAATTGTCTATAAAATATATTTTCTTATGAAATCTATAAACAAACATAGAATAAAAAAATAAAAAGTTATTTCTTTTAACATTTTAATAGAATTTTTTAACAGTAATGAATTTTTCTTTAAATAACTTTTTGTTTTAACTAAGTAAAAGAATTCTTATAGAAGTCAATAATTTGGAATAAACAAAATATATAATAATTTTTAATGAACTTTTATGTAATATTATTATTTTAATTTTGAGAATAATAATTTTCACGAATTCAAATCTTTTAGCGCATTTAAATTATATAGTTTTTAATTAAAAAGTAACATAATTACTATAGTGTGTTCCATAAATTATCTATAAAATATAATTTCTAATACAAAATCTATAAACAAGCATAGAATAAAAAGTTATGTCTTTTAATACAATTTTTTAACTGAAACGAATTTTCTTATTTAGATGACTTTCTTTATATTTATTAAGAAAAATTTTTTTATAAAAGTCAATAATTCAGAATAAAGGAAATATTTAATTGTTTTTAATTAACTTTTATGCAATATTCTTAATTTTAACTTCTTATCTAACAGCATTTTATTAAACCATTATATTTTAAAATTCACTAATTTTCAATTGTTTGAGACTTTTTTTAATTATCATCTTTTAATTAAAAAGTAACAGAATTACTATGGTGTGTTTCATAAATTGTCTATAAAATATAATTTCTTATGCGAAATCTATAAACAAGCATAGAATAAAATTCTGATTGCAGTGTGAGCTGGCGCATTCAGGTTTTTCGGTACCAATCGAAATTTGACGCATTTGAGGCTCAAAACATCTTTTAAAATGGTATTTTGAAATTCCAACATCCTCAGCAAGGTCCCTAATTGTACGGTTGTTTGCAAGCACCAAATCTTTAATTTTTGGACTTGAGCTTCGTTTTTTGAGGTTGGTGGTCGACCAGAGGGGCTCTTCGTTTTCAACGCATTCTCTGCCTTCTTTTGATTTGTTTTTACCACTTCTAAACATTTCTTTCCGATATAGGAATGTTCACTCAAATGCCTTCTGCAACGTTCTATACGTTTCCGCAAACAAAATTTAACGCACGCTCTTTACTCAATTAACTCAGACATTTCAAAAATCGCCGGAATCAGTTTTAGCATCACGCAAAACTCAAGCGTAACTCAAACACAACTCAAGCACCAATGAATATTTTGACGTAAGATTTCACACAGATGTCAAGGACAGTGCCAACAACCTTAAAAAAAAAAAAACAAAATTGAAATACCATATGGCCGGTAAATTTAAATTTAAAACTGGTCTTACTTTTGGACACAGTAGTATATATATATACCAGAATATTATTTTTAAACAATGATCTTAACTTGGTATTACAATATTGTGTATTAATTTTAGAAAAATGCAATTTGAATATAAATACAAATACAAAAAACTGTGTATTTCCAACAATCAATATTTTCAAAAAAGGGATGGAGCCGTCAATTCATTAGATAGGATATATAGATAACATGTTATTGTTCTAATGCAGCTGGCATTACAGGAACATTTAATCCTTATGCCATAAGCAAGGGCTACGGTGCTGTTACTCATTTAGCACTCCCCCAGGGGGCCCGTGTAGCTTGAAGGTAGGCTACGGAAGCGAATAACACTACTCCCCACAACACTTTATGGTCATATTAGACCAGAACCTATGGTTTAAAGTGGATTCCGAACCACTACAAGCATCCATGGCACCGCCGGGATCTGGCAAGAGAGTTGAACACCAAACCTGTGGTAACGAGCACCAGGGCGCTAACCACTCGGCCGTCAATATTATCTATCTTTAGATAATATTATCTATATAAAATATTATAATAGATATTATGGTAGATAATATTACTTATATAAAATAATATAATTATATAATATGATAGATAATATTACCAATATGAAATAATATAATAAATAATATGATAGATAATATTACCCATTATAAAAGACAGAAGCTTGATTTAAACCTGGCAAGTGATATCACTACTGCATTTATGGCGCAAAACATAGGTTTGGAATAACCTTATGGTAAATTAATTTATTATTATTATTTAAAAAATGAATCTTATTTAGCTTAAACTTTATGATACCTACTTTTACGTAACGTTAGTTGTTTAGTTGGAGTAGCAGGGAATTCCCCGTACCTCCAAATCAATAATTACTATTAAATACATAATTATAAAAATCCAAAAGTTAAGCTAAAGAAAGAATATTAAACGAATGTTTAAAGTGTTTTTAATGTCTTCATCCAATAGAAAATACATTTATATATACATATATATATGGGCCTGAATGACCGAGTGGCTAGCTCTCTGACACAGGTTTCGGGTACGAGTCCCGGTGGTGCCATGGATGTTTGTAGGGGTTCGGAATCCACTTTAAACCGCAGGTCCCGGTCCTAATAGGATCGTAGAGCGTTGCGGGGGCATTGTTACTCCGCGTCCGTGGCTTATCTTCAAGTTACACGCGCCCAATGGGTAATGCAACGTGAGTAACGTCTGTGCAACGCGTGCCTTAAGGCATCCAAGACCAAGCTGTCTAAGTGTTTGCCAGCTGCATAAGAAAGAATATCTATATATTAAGGCGCAGTAGTAAAGTATGCTATTAATTTTCTGTAAGGTCTTTCACCATCAGGAAATCGTGGCTGTTGAATCTAGTCGACAGCTTTACGATGTCCGGTTTTTGTTTTTCTGTAACACCCCTCTACCTTTAGAAGCGTAAATGTGTGCGAGTGAGTCAACGCAATTTTCACTTTTATTTTTTTTTTTTTTGTTTTCTGTGCATTCGTAGGACAGAAGCACAGACTGGATGTGATGGAGTGCGTCAACCATTCCACCCAAGGCCAGGTGAGTGGGAATTTTTCTCTCTCTCTCCTCTGCGAAAGCATAAAAAAGGTCACTCTGCCATTTATCTGTCGCGGCACACTTATTTATGGCAAGGTCTCTCTATGCAGGAATCTTTCGCGCTCATATTCTTAGAGGAAACGTAATTCAGAATCTCTGGACATGGTAGGCACAAAAACCAAAACAAAAAGAAAGCGTGATAGGTTTGCGCTAAGTTATTCAATACAATCTCTCTGGTATGTGAGATAAACAATGCCAATGTTGATTTTTAATTTCCCTCATTCTTAATCAACAACATTTATTCAATTCCTTCTATTAGCTCACACTCTCCCTATATATATCTTGTTCGAATTTCCAATCGTTCATAAAACACTTTTTTATTCATCCACTCGAGTTCAAATACATTTTTTTTAAACTTGTAGTGGATGACACTGGATGTTAATATAGTTCTTTCAAATATTAATTAATTCATTAAGTTTAATTAACTTTTTTTATGCATGTATCTACCAATAGAGGGCACCAGATAAACTTAAAAAATGAATGAAAATTATTTATAAAAGACTTTCTGCAATAGAGTGAAAAAAAGTAGAAATTGACTTTAAAATTTTTTTTTTATATTATTTGTTTTTAAACACAGGAGTTTGTCGGTATGTGATGCATTTCACACGCTTTTTTTTTTTTTTTTTTAAATTAAATAGGCTTTAATGATTTATGCGTCGATTCGTTTGGTTTCATCTTTGTCACTCTACGGTCATTTTGTGCATACTTTAGGCTAATTAGACCGGGACCTTATTTATGGCAAGGTCTCTCTATGCAGGAATCTTTCGCGAAAAGGGTGTTTATATTCTTAGAGGAAACGTAATTCAGAATCCCTGGACATGATAGGCACAAAATCAACAACAAAAAATAAAGAAAGCGTGATAGGTTTGCGCTTGCTTATTCAATCCAGTCTCTCTGGTATGTGGGATGAACAATGGCAATGCTGATTTCTAATTTCCCCTCATTTTTAATCAACAACATTCATTCAATTCCTTCTATTAGCTCACACTCTCCCTATATATATCTTGTTCAAATTTTGAATCGTTCATAAAATACTTCTTATTCATCCACTCAAATTCATATACATTTTTTTGAACTTGTAGTGGATGACACTGGATGTTAATACAGTTCTTTCAAATATTAATTCATTAATAACTTAATAAAAATAAAAAAATTAAAATGTAGATAATAAAGAAACAACATATCTCAAAAAACATTTAGACACGAAAAATTGTTCTGATAAATTCATAAATATTGTAGTCTATCATTTATTCTTATTTTAATTCTTGATATATCATTTGATTATTTGACGCTTTAAATATCGTTTGATTTCATTATTAAGAGTTTATTTTGTAAAAATATAATTTTTTAAATATCGTTTGTTCTCGTAAAAAAAACGTCTGTCATTCGAAAAATTGCTTTCTTTTTCAATTCCTTCTATTAGCTCACACTGTCCATACATAAATCTTGTTCAAATTTTCAATCGTTCATAAAATATTTTTATTCATCCACTCATGTTCAAATACGTTTTTTTATGAACTTGTAGTGGATGACACTGGATGTTAATACAGTTTTTTCAAACATTAATTCGGTAATTAAATTTAATTAATTAATTTTAGTTTTTTTTTTTTTTTTAGATTTAAGTTGCATGTATTTAATAATAGATAGCACCAGATGTAAGAGGAAAATTTCAACTTTATTTGTAAAGGACTTTTCAGCAATATATTGAAAAAAAGGTGGTAAATGACATTTTTTTTTTTTTAAGAAAAAATAATTAAATAGGCTTTAATGATTTATGCGTCGATTCGTTTGGTTTCTTTTTTGTCAATCTACTGTCACTTTGTGCATGCTTTAGGCTAATTAGACCGGGACCAACAATTTCCGACCTTGGATTACGAACTAGTGACAGCTGTCCATACCACTTCCAGGATTCAAACCTGTGGTACCAAAGGCCAGAGAGCTAGCCAATTGACCATCAGCCAGCTGCGTCGATTCGTGCCAGGAGATCTGAGGTTGGAATCTGCTGATGGCAACGTTGCAGTTACTGCTTTGAGAAACCTGATGGCCCTCTGACACTCGGGGCCATAGGTTTCGGGTTCGAGTTCCGGCGATGCCCTGGATGCTTTTAGTGGTTCGGAATCCACTTTAAATCGTAGGTCCCGGTCTAATATAATCATAGAGCATTGTCCTCCATCATGAATTCATTTAACTTAATCCATATTGTTCCTAAACTGTAAAGGGGCAACTTAGTTCTAGGTATATTGATGTGGTGTGGTGTAATAGTAGTAGTAGTAGTTACTGCTTTCAGAAACAGACTCGATGGCAAATGCGACAGGTTTAGCTACCTGGTGGAAGTTTATTTGTGGGGGTTCACCCCACGACACGAAAATGCGGGACAGTTGCCCATAAAAGTCTTCCCTGAAATCAATGTCCTTTTCTGTTCGCCGCGTACATAAGAAGAACACAAAGCCCACCGATTTACATAAAAAGAAAGCTGTTATACAAGAATGCCTCAGTTCAAAATCTCTAACGGCTTCCGTTGCAGTCCTACTTCAAAAATGAGTGACTCGATGGCGATTGTGACATCGAATGTAAATCAACAGTTTATCCACTCAAGCTGCCATGTTTGAGGCCGGATAATTTTTTGAATGGCATAAAATAGCGAACCTTAACAGTCCTGAAGGCCCTGGTCTTCAAAAAAATTATAATGCTAACTTAGTATAAATCTAAGTAAAATAGTATGGGGCTTGATGGCCGAGTGACTAGCTCGGTGCCACTGCTTGCGGTGCCATGGATGTTTATAGGGGATTCGGAATCCACTTTAAACTGTAGGTCCCTATTTAATATGACTGTAGAAAGTTCGGCGTAGGGCTGACAACACTATCCCGTAAAAAGAAAGTATCTCATGTTTCGAAATCTGCCAGTAGGCAGACGGCCTTGGCCCACTATGCGGCTGTTGCGCCATTGACGAAGAAAATACAATATTACTCTACCTGCGATTTTGTTGTTAACTCACACTTTTAAAATTTACCTCTGTTTAAAAATTATTGAGTGTTAGAACCCATATGAAGTCATGGAATAGGTTATTCTTGCATGAACAAAGCATTGCGATCTTAACTAGATAAACAATACAATTACTGCTATTCTGTGAAAAGATTATCAATACTGTTATATCTCCATAATCTTATTTATCATTATAGTATATATATTTTTTATTTTAATCCGTGCATTTAAATATGAGAATCGCCTGATTCTTTGCCCAGCGATATCGCACGCAAGAGTCAATGTGTAAGTACGATATCCGATGTTAAGAGGGTATCGTCCTCACTATGAACAAGTAATATATAAAAAAAAAAAAAAATTTAAATCAGTTCCTACTTTTTTTTTCACTCTATTGCAGAAAATCCTTTATAAATAATTTTCGTTCATTTTTATAAAATTTATCTGGCGCCATATATTGGTAGATATATGCAACTTAAATCTAAAAAAAAAAAAAAAAATTAATTAATTAAATTTAATGAAGGAATTAATATTGAAAAAACTGTATTAATATTCAGTGTCATCCACTACAAGTTTAAAAAATGTATTTGAACTTGAGTGGATGAATAAAAAGTATTTTATGAACGATTGAAAATTTGAACAAGTTATATATAGGGAGAGTATGAGTTAATAGGAGGAATTGAAAACGGGGGTATTCTTTGGAAATTGTGTACCTTGCATCCTTTTTCGAACTTTTTCAATACTTTTAGAGAACTCCTTTAACCATTAATAATTTTTATTTTAAATTATTTTTACATTCTTAAATTAAATAAATACTCTTCGTTTTTATGATTTTAAATAATGTAATTCAACTGCTTTTTTATGATTTTAAATATTAATTATTGATGTGGAGGTATTCTTTACTCAACAAACAACAGGAACTCCGTTCGTTGTTATTATTGTACAATGCTTTTACTCTCAGTGTTTCGTGTGAATTTTTCTGGTTTTCTCCCATTATGAAATGCAGAATTCATTAACATTTTTACAAAAGAAATACCTCATTCCCTACAAAGATATAGCACTTAAGTTGGTGTTTTTTTTTTTTTTCGTTAAATAAAACGACTCTCAGTGAGTTAAAGTTGAATATATATATATATATGTATATATAATAACATTTTTAAACGTTTTTGAGCCATCGCTCGCCATCACAAACCTTCGTTGTTTACATCCATCCTTGTTCTTACCTAGAGTTCCCGTAGGGGCCACACCTTATTACATTTTTGTGCTGGTGGCGCCATCTATCGCCGCTTACATTAAAGAATAGTTAACACTTATCAACAAAGTAGTATAAAAATAAAATAAATCTTAATAAAATCTTTTCCAACGAAATAACCTCTTCCCTACAAAGATATAGGACTGATCACCAAAGTAATAGTATCGCCATAGTAATAGGGAAGAATTTTCTGATCATGACAGACTGAATTTTAATTTTAATCTGTTCTTGTTTTAATAAGAATATATAAAAACCCGATTCCTTTAACAAAATATATTCAAAAATACTTTTATCTTCTTTGCTTGCCACTAACAAATCACGAGTCAAATGAAAATATTTCTTGGTAATTTATACGAAATACTAGTAATACTTCTACACTGCTGGCCATTAAAATTTCTACACCAAGAAGGCGACATGCTACAGGCGTGAAATTTAAACGACAGGAAGAAGGTGCTGTGGTATGCAAATGATTAGCTTTTCAGCGCATTAGTGACACCTGCAATGTGTTTAAATGGGAAATTGTTCAGCCGGCTTCTCATACACAAATTGCCTCTGGACGATGTTGCCTGGTGAAAAGTTGTTGTGATGTCTCGTGTAAGAAGCAGAAATGCGTATCAGCAAGTATCTGACTTTGATAAAGTGCGAATTGTAGCGTACCGGAATTGTGTTTTATCGTATCGCAGTATTGCTGCTCGCGTCGGTCGAGATCCAATGACTGTTAGCAGAATATGGAATCGATGGGTTCAGGACGGTAATACGGAACGCCGTGCTGGATCTCAACGGCCCCCTATCTCTAGAAGCCGAGAAGACAGGCATGTTAGACGCATGGCCTTAATGGATCGTGCAGCCACGTCACGAGCCCTGAGTCAAGAATTGGGGTCGTTTGCAAGACAATAAGTGTCAGCAAGAACAGTTCGCGATGTTTGCAGCAGCATGGATTCGTGCGGCTACCCTTGCTCTGCATCCCAGACACGAGCGTCTTGGCGCACGAATGGCGAGACGTCATTTTATTCAGATGAATCCAGGTTCTGTTAACAGCATCAAGATGGTCGCATCCGTGTTTGGCAGCATTGTCAGCGTGTCTTCGTCTTTGTCATACTGGCCCATCACCTGGCGTGATGGTATGGGGGCTATTGGACACACGTCTCGGTCACCTCTTGTTCGCATTGACGACACTTTGAATAATGCATGTTACATTTTTGGTGTGTTACGACACGTGATTCGATTACGATCCTTTATTCAACCCCTGCGAAGCCCTACGTTTCAGCAGAATAATGCACGACCGCATGTTTCCGGTATTGCACGGACCTTCTTGATACTACCTTCCTTAGCTCACATTCGCTGTTACAATCACTCATTTTTTGAAGTAGGATTGTAAAGAAAGCCGTTAAAGGTTTCGAACTGAAGCCTTCTTGTACTCTAATAGTTTTTTGTTATGTAAATCGGGGCACTTTTTGTTCCACTTAATGAAGGATTCCATTCCTAACAGACTCGAACCCGAAACCTGTGGCACCGAGCGCTAGTCACTTGACCATCAGGCCCCATTTATCAATAGGCTTTAATTTAATTGATTGACATTAATAATAATAATGCCTGAATAATTTTAGTTTTAAAAAAATCTTGCTTTTATTTTGCTAATGCAAGTCAAATTGAATTAACATCAAATCAACTATGATAATAAGTAATATGAAAAAAAATTGTAAGTTAATTCCTTCTTTTTTTCTCACTATACACTGAAGTGACAACAGTCATGGGATACTTTTTAATATCATGTCGGCCCTCCTTTCGCCCGGCGAAGTGCAGCAACTCGACGTGGCATGGACTCAACAAGTCGTTGGAAGTCTTCTGCAGGAATATTGAGCCATGCTGTCTCGATAGACGTCCATAATTGTGAAAGCGTTGATGGTGCAGCATTTTGGGCACGAACAGACCTCTCGATGATGTCCCATAAATGCTCGATGGGATTCATGTCGGGCGATCTAGGTGGCCAGATCATTCGTTGGAATTGTCCAGAATGTTCTTCAAACCAATCGCGAACAGTTGTGGCCCGGTGACATGGCGCATTGTCATCCATAAAAATCCCATCGTTGTTTGGGTACATGAAGTCCATGAATGGCTGCAAGTGATCACCAAGTAGCTGAACATAAGCATTTCCAGTCAATGTTCGGTCCAGTCGCACCAGAGGACCATGTCCATGCCATGAAAAACAGCCCACACCATTACGGAGCCATCACCAGCTTGAACAGTGCCTTGCTGACAGTTTGGGTCCATGGCTTCGTGGGGTTTGCACCACACTCGAACCCTACCATCAGCTCTACCAACTGAAATCGTGACTCATCGGACCAGGCCACGGTTTTCCATTCATCTAGGGACCAACCGATATGCTCACGTGCCCACGAGAGTCGCTGCAAGCGATGTCGTTCTGTCAGTAAAGGCACTCTCGAGTCGGTCTTCTGCTGGAATAGCCCAAGAAAGCCAAATTTCTCCGCACAGTTTAACAGACAAGTCCCTTGTACGTCCCACATTGATTTCTGCGGTTATTTGACGCAGTGTTGCTTGTCTGTTAGAATTTACGACTCTTTGCAGACGTCGCCGGTCTCGGTCGTTAAGTGCAGGCGGTCGACCACTGCGCTGTCCATGGTGGATGTTATGCCTGAAATGTCATACTTGGCACACTCTTGACACAGTGGATCTGGGGGAATGTTGAATTCCCTAACGATTTCCGAAATGGCATGACCCATGCGTCTAGTTAACATTCCGCGTTCAAAGTCTGTTAATTCCCGTCGTGGGTCATCATCACGTCAAAACTTCTTCACATGAATAACTTGAACAGAAAGGAAAGAAAGCACTGCGCATTTATACCGGTTCTACGCGATGCTACTATCTGAAAATTTTCATATTGCTATCCCATGACTTTTGTCACTTCAGTGTATTGCGGGAAGTCCTTTATAAATAATTTTCATTCATTTTTTTTAAGTTTATCTGGCCCCCTCTATTGGTAGATATTTGCAACTTAAATTTAAAAAAAAAACTACAATTAATTAATTAAATTTAGTTAATGAATTAATATTTGAAAAACTATTAACATGAGTGTCATCCACTACAAGTTCAAAAAAAATGTATTTGAACTTGAGTGATGAATAAAAAGTGTTTTATTAGCGATTGAAAAGTTGAACAAGATATATATAGGGAGAGTGTGAGCTAATAGAAGGAATTTAAATGATAACAAAGTATGAAGAGAAATAATATTTGTCCTTGCTAAGGTTGCGAAAGTAAAGAATTTGAATACCACAGGATCGGCAAATTGAATAAGATGTTCTAAAATGCTTCGGGGAAAAATAACACAGTAAATTTGTAGTGTGCAAGTAAGTTCGGAGCAATATTGTCAGTTGTACAGCTGGATTGTAACTGGGTGCGGTTGGGTTGAAATTTGAGACACAACAGGTTTGAGGACATATAGCTTTATTGACACACGCATAGATATGTCACACATACAATTATACAATATTTAACACTTTTAAAGACGGATAATTCTAGATTCATGGAAGGATTCCACTTCTAATACGAAAATAAAGCTGGATACGAGAAATATACTTCCTTTCCGGGTGAGAGCCTGTAGGTCAACTAATACGGAAGGTTGCGTTAAATGTATTTACTCGGGATGAGATTAAATTAAACTTTTCTCAATAAACGTAATTGCTGTGTGCTTCCTCCTCAGGTGAGAGTCTCGAGGCCTACTGACCATTTCTCCTGAACGCCACGAGGAGTGTTCTTGCCAGTGAGTAGGAGGAAGTACGGTTGCAAATTGTAATTGTATGATTTAATTAGTTTTTAATTTAATTATATTTATTTGAATGTTTTTCCCGATTTTAATGCTTTGTAGGTTAAATTCTTGTTAACCTTTTTTATTGTTTTAAGATTAATAATGTTAAAATCTAAACATTTTGAAACTTTTTAAAGAATAATATTCAGTAAATTATCAGCAATTAACCACATTGCATAATTTAGAAGGGACACATTATGTTCACAATATTTAGCTGAACATTCAACGAAGTATATCGACTGAAATAAATCAAAATTTTATATTTGTAACAAAGAATTTGCAAGAGCTGAATATATTACTGTGTCCAAAAAGTAAAAACAGTTTTCAATTTAAATTTTCCGGGAATATGGTATTTCAATTTTTTTTTTTTTCTTCATTAGGTTGTTGACACTGTCCTTGACATCTACGTGAAA
Source organism: Caerostris extrusa (assembly GCA_021605095.1). NCBI lineage: Eukaryota > Metazoa > Arthropoda > Arachnida > Araneae > Araneidae > Caerostris > Caerostris extrusa. The sequence goes on along the minus strand of BPLR01002633.1, from coordinate 73,985 downwards.
TTTTACGTCAAAATATTTATTAGTGCTTGAGTTACGCTTGGCTTTGTGAGATGTTAAAACTGATTCCGGCGATTTTTGAAATGTCTCTTCAATCGACTCAAAACGGTGTCCTCGTGAGTGATCTTTGAGTTTAGTGAATAGCCAGTAGTAGCACGATGCTAAATTAGGTGAACACAGTGGTTGTGGAACGATATGGGTTTCATTTTTGGCGAAAAAGTCACGAAGAATCAATGCAGTGTGAGCTGCCGCATTCAGTGTTTTAGGTACCAATCGAGATTTGAAGCGTTTGAGGCCCAAAACAATTTTTAAAATGGCATTTTGAAATTCCAACATCATCCGCAAGGTCTCTAATTGTAAATCGATGGTTTGCAAGCACCAAATCTTTAATTTTTTTTTGACGTGAGCTTCGTCGGTTGAGGTTGAGGGTCGACCAGAGGGCTCTTCATCTTCAACGCACTCTCTGCCTTATTTGAACTGTTTTTACCACTACTAAACATTTCTTTCTGATATAGGAATGCTCACCGAATGCCTTTTGCAACATTCTATACGTTTCCGCAAACAAAATTTAACGCAAGTTCTTTGCTCAATTAATTCACACATTTCAAAAAATCGGCGGAATCATTTTTAACATCTTACAAAACCAAGCGTAACCAAGCACTAATAAATATTTTGACGTCAAATTTCACACAGATATCAAGAACAGTGCCAACAACCTAAAAAAAGAGAAAAATTGAAATACCATATGCCCGGGAAATTTAAATTGAAAACTGGACATACTTTCTGGACACAGTAGTATATCCAAGGAGAATTAATTTGATGTAAATTTATATAGAAGTACTTATTGACAATTAAATAAAAATAGATGTTTCTCAGGTAGTTTTTAGTTTAATATTCATACTTTTTGCGTATTTCGTTAAGCCTCTGTCCAACTTCATTTAAGCCTGAACTGAATTGTGCTTCTATTATGATAGTTTTATGTTATTTGTACTGACAAAGCAGGAAAATATTTTCCTTTCAAATGTATTTTTCACTATTTATTTAATTTGTTTTTGTCTATTGTGTAGGCCTTAGAACCGTGGAATGATTGTCTGAACCCAGACAAAGATCTCAACAAAACACAAGTGGCAGCTTTGGCTTGTAGAATCCTGTATCAAAATCCAAAAGGGTAAAAAGGAAAAGTGTTGTCCTTCTTTTCATTAGTAAAATTACGGAGAATTTCTTATACATATATATATATATATATATATAATTCTTCTGTACGTGTGTTTGTCAGTTGTCAGTATTTGATCTGCTCCTAAACGGCTGAGCCTATTTTGATGAAAATTTTTGTGTGTGTTTGACAAAACATATTTTTGACATTTTTATTGACATATTTTATGCTATCTTCTGTGTTGTAAGTCATCGCTAGATGGTGCTGCAGTATATCAATTTCTATACCGTTCAACCAATCGCTATGAAAATTAGTATAATAATATGTATTCGAGTATTGAAATTATGTTCGTGCTCTCCACTTTATTGTTATTTTCCACCAGAGGGTGCTGCAGCATTTCATCTTATAAACAGTATATATATTTGCATTAAACAAAATTAAATTTTATGAGTATACAACTCTTCATCAAAAGACTAGTCGAGCTTAGATTAAATATCTAAGAGATCATTATTTAAAAAGAATCTCAAACCATTTATTGAAAAACAGAATTGAATGATTCTGCTCATGTTTATTTATAAGTAATGGGTTAAAATAGAATTAGTGTGCTACTTCACAATATAATTTTAAGATTGCTTAATGTGTGTTACTGTTAATTTGCCGCAATTTACGGTGACACTTTTCTGTGCAGTTGCAGTTAATTATAGCAGAGATGTAAAAAGAAATACAGTATCATTTCTATTGCAATGCTTGAAAATGCGATGCGTATTTTAAAGAAAAGGCTAGTTATACTGTATATTAAAAAAGACCAAAATAATAGAAACAAAATGCCATTAAAAAGCCAAAATACACATAAATACCTTCATTATTTGTTAGCGTAATCGCCATTTACCTATAAGCACTTTTGTTAATATTAGAAAAGTCTAAAAACAGTGTGTAAAGTCATGACAGCGTACCATCAAAAGCTCGTCAAAGCAAAATTGTGGACGGAAGGAGAAATTGAGAAAAAGGAGACCGGCGGGCATTGAAGCGGATTGTAATGTCTAAAAACAAAACAACTGCAGCCAAAGTAGCCCCAAAGTTCAATCAGCATCTGAATTCTCAAGTGTCAATAATTACAGTTAGGAGACACCTTCATATACAGGACATTTAAGGAAGAGCAGCCATTCCCAAGCCACTTGCCACATCTATTAATGCCAAGCGTCACCTACAGTGGTGTCACCCTCGGTCAATTGATAAGTGGAAGACAATTATAGGGTCTGATGAATCACTTTTCTCCACAGTAGGACGGGTGCACGTTTGGCGGATACCTGCACAAGCTTATAATCTTAATTGTCTCTTTCTAACTATTAAGCATGGAGGTGAATCTGTTATGGTATGGGCCGCCATGTGGTGGCTTTCTGTTGGTCCAATCGTAATTCTGGGAAGAAAAAGATAAGTCTTAGCTGGCCAGGTCCATCCTATGATGCAAACTTTGTTTAGTGCAGAAGATTAAATTTTCCAGGAAGATAATGTACCTGATAAGGATTTGTCCAACCATTATTGTCTATTTTAGAGCGATCCATCCGGAATCGATATTCTGCACCGGCATCTCTCCCGGAACTTTCACACTATCTTCATGGAGAATGGTTCAATAATTCTCTGCACCCTATTCAGCACTTTATGATTCGATTCTCAGGCGAATCCAAGCTGTATTACATGCCAAAGGTAGTCCTACACCATATTAGTAAATGATTCCTTACAACTGTTGTTGTTGTTGTCGTATCCCCTCATGGAAGGAGGGAAGAGGGATGCAGCTTCTGTTCTGATGGAGCACCCGTAGGTAGATGTCTGACTTCTGCTCCGTGACGCTCTTACAGTCATAGGAGACCGGTACCTACGGCTTAAAGTGGATTCTGAACCGCCGGTACTCGTACCCGAAACCTGTCGCACCGAGCGCCAGAGCGCTAGACACTCGGCCATTCAGGTCCATTCCTTACAACTGTAGGGTGTTTATATTATTTTGATATTGTATACATATATATCTTAAAAATCGAGAATAATAATTCAAAATAGTCAAAATCAATGAAAACTAAAAGCGGAACGGTGAAAATATTATTTTTTTGTTTCAATATAGGTTTTGAACGTCCTGTCAGAATGCGTGGAAGAACTTGTCAGCTCCTCGGATGCCGAAACATGGATGTCAATATTAAAGGTAAGTGGTGCTGGTAGCGCAGTAGTATCGCGCGTAGTTGGCGTGCAGGAAAGCTTTAGTTCGAATTTACTATCGACGTCCGTTGCAATCCTAACTTTCAGAAATGAGAAGACTCGATTATGACAATATGTACAACTGACTCGCATCGGCATTCTACCTGCAGGAAGGTTTGTTCAAACACAACAGTAAACGCAGAGCAATTACCCCTACAAGTCCTCCCCAGAGGCATTAACCTACCTTAATCACGCATCAGTGGTTGTCCATTGCATATATAGTTAGAACACGAGGTCTACTGATGTACCATATATGTACTATATGTAAGGTTCAATATAATATTCATCGTTCAACAGTAAAAATCTTTGATGAAACTACTTTTTCTCTCCTCACATCCGCCAAATAATTGAAATGCTATTACTTAGTACAAGGTTGGCCAACATAACATATTTCTTTCATGGGTTAGATTTAATTTGCAGATCATCATACATCGTGTTTCTTGCAGAAAAGTGGTCAGGGAGTGTTGATTCTCCTCCCAAACTACCCGGTCCCAAAATATCAAAACATAAATGTACACTAACGGAAAAAAAATCCCAACACCAAGTAAGACTTGTGTTAGATAAACGAAATTTGGTACGTGTGTTTATACATCTGAAAGATGGCATCGATTCAATTTTCGCTATTAGCGCCACTGAACATGCAAATCAGGTTTGCTTTAAATGCGTGCTGTAAAGTTCGTGAGCGTTATTGAGCTTTGAAATTTGATGTATTGAGTTGATGTTAGCCAAGAATGCCTTTAAGAAGATGAAGAAACCCTTATCGACAGCTCACCGATTTTGAACGAGGGCGTATAATAGGGCTACGGAAGGTGGATTTTCTTTCCGTGATATTACAGAAAGACTTGGCAAGAATGTGTCCACTGTGCATGATTGTTGGGAGCATTGGTCAAGGGATGGAACAGCCTCAAGAAGACCGGGTTCCGGGCGGCGATAGCGCTACTGAGAAGGAAGACCACCGTATTCGGCATACAGCTGTGGCGCATCATACTCCGTCTGCGGCAGAAATTGAGCTGCAGTTGGTACCACAGTGGCACAATGGACTGTTAGAAATCGGTTACTTTAAGGAAAGCTCCAAGCCAGGCGCTTTGTAGGCGTGCATTCGATGGACTCCAAGCCATTGCCGTTTGCGATACTAGCGGTGTCAAGACAGAGCTCATTGGAGGATGGAGGGGAGATCTGTTGTGTTTTCGGATGAAAGCAGGTTCGGCCTTGGTGTCAGTGATGGCCGTGTGTTGGTCAGAAGGAGGCCAGGGGAACGCCTGCAACCAGACTGTCTGCGGCCTAGACACACTGAACCAACACCTGGTGTCTCTATGGTCTGGGAGCAATTTCCTATGACAGCAGGAGCACTCTCGTGGTTATGCCAAACACACTGACTGCAAATTTTTACGTAAATTAATTGTGCTGCCATTCATGAATAGCATTCAAGGGGAGTTTTCCAACAGGATAACGCCCGCCTTCATACCGCTGTTGTAACGCACCTGCTCTACAGAGTATCAACAAATTACCTTGGCTTACGAGATCACCAGATCTGTCTCCAATTGAGCACGTATGGGCTATCAATGGATGACAACTCTAGCATATCCACAGCCAGCACTGACCGCCCCAGTATTGACGAAACAAGTACAACAAGCATGGAACTCCATACCACAAAATGACATTGACTAGTATGACACAATGCATGCACGTTTGTAGGATTGCATTCAAAATTCTGGAGGTTACACCGGCTATTAATGTAACAGCATTTTACATTTGAAATGCATTTTCTTGATCTCAAATTAACCTGTGATCTTTAAAATTTAATCAATTAAATATGTTAACTAGACAAATGCATTGTCTGAATTTCATTACTCTACAATAATTTTTTTTCTTGTCGTTGGGATTTTTTTTTTTCCGTCAGTGTATGATAGAGTTATTGTATAATTAAAAATTTAAGTAACTTTTATAATATTAAGAAGATATCGAAACACTTATCAATCAATTTTATTTCTTTCTGCTCCTACTAAAAGAAATAAAAAAAAAGTTAGAACAGTCCAACTTGATAAGAGTCATTAATAAAATATTTTCAATTAGTGAAACGTTTCATTAAAAAATTAATTACATTTGGCAAGTTCATTTGTGAAATTAAATCTGTATTCTTACAGAAGATGGTATAAATATGGTCGAACTCAGTTGGCTACATAACATATGTCATTTTTCACTCTTCACTTTCATCGGTTTTGTAAGATATGGATGTATGTATTTTCTATTAAGTTTATAAAAGAATTTTAACATATATTAATATTTTATATTCCCCCTAAATCATTGTTTGCGTATATCGTTTGTAAATCAAATATTTAGTGGGAAATTAAATAAAAATATACTTAAAATACTACCTTCACTTAAATGTTTTATAAAAAGAAAAAAATTAGTTTTTAAAAAATGGCCATTTTAATACTTTGAAGTTGTTTATCAACTGTCATGTATCGCCATCATTTATTAAGTGATTTGTCTTTTTCTAAACATGGGATTTTCAACTCATACGAATACTAGGTGCAAGTTTGTTTGTGTTTTTAAGTGAAATATTTTAAGAAATTCGATGTATTTCAGTCATTATCCTTACGAAATTAAATTATAAAAAAATTGATCCAGTTTGTAAAGTCCTTGAAAATTTTCTTTAAAATTGGGGGTATATTAAAGAAAAAAATTACAGGTGAATTAATAAAACAAACTTATATAACGTATTGCGGGCCCGAATGGCCGAGTGGCTAGCGTTCTGGTGCTCCTTACCACAGGGTTCGAGTTCCGGCGGTGCTATGGACGTTTGTAGTGGTTCGGAATCCACTTTAAACTGCAGGTCCCGGTCTAATAGATCGTAGAGCGTTGCATCTTTTAATGTATAATTGTACGTAAGTAATAAATTTTATAAGGAATTAATGGAATTTTAACTGAATTATAATTATGAGGGCTTGATATTTTACTTCTATAGACATGGTTAAAAATCATAATCTTCTTTTCAGGCCTGTGCGTATAAAACAGATACAACAGCCACAGTGGAAGTAGGATCTGGAAATACAGTCCGTTCATAATAATTATGTGAACCCTTATTTTACGTTTTTCTGTTGATGAATTGTTGATAATTGTTTATTTGCATTTGTTTAATAAATAGCTATATATATATATGTACGTACGAGTCTTTATTTTGATTAAGATGCACTATCATGAAATTAAGGCTGATTTGGTATGTTGTTTCGCTGAAGGACTTATAATAAAAACAAGTAATATATATAAAAAAAAAATTTTAAGTCAATTCCTACTTTTTTTCACACATTGCAGAAAGTCCTGCATAAAAAATTTTCATTCATTTTTTTTTAAAGTTTATCTGGCCCCATCTATTGGTAGACATATGCAACTTAAATCTAAAAACTAAAATTAATTAATTAAATTTAATGAATGAATTAATATTTGAAAAACGGTATTAACAACATGCGTCATCCACTACAAGTTAAAAAATGTATTTGAACTTGAGTGGATGAATAAAAAGTATTTTATGAACGATTGAAAATTTGAACAAGATATATATATATATAGGGAGAGTGTAAGCTAATACAAGGAATTGAAAAAATCAAAACCTCTGTGTTCATGATAACGTAGCTACGTCTGAAAAGTTGTTTTTTAAATGATACAGGAAAAGTCAATGTTTTGGGGTAAAGGTTCCTATAAAAATGTGAGAATTGTTTATCCGGTCACATAATATCAATAGAAACATAACTTTTATCAGACCTGGAAGTTATAATTAATTTATTTAATAACATAAAATAATTATTATTTTATGTTGTTGTTATTACTGCTGTTTTTTAAAGTAGAAAAGTTACAATTATTGAGAGAAATTTATAAACCTAAACTTATAGAGATAATTTAGCGATATAATAGTTAATGATGACATTTATGCCACTGGATTATTTCCGCTAACAATTATTTTCAGCCATTGGTAATGCGTTCACCTAGTGTGCGGAACATCTTACATTCGAATTCGCTGAACCACATGAATTGCAGTTAACGATGATATTTATGCAACTCGTTTATTTCCACTAACAATTATTGCCGGCCAGCGGTAATCCGTCTGTAAAACATTTTAAATTGAATTTGCTGGACCACATGGATTGCAGTTAAAGACGATATTTATGTAACTGGGTTATTTCCAGTAACAGTTATTTTCAGTTAGTGGTATTGCATTCACTTAGCCTATAGCACATCTTAAATTCGAATACGCTGGACCACATGAATTGCAGTAAATGATGATATTCATGCATCTGGGTTATTTCCACTAACAATTATTTCCAGAAAGCGGTAATCCATTTACGTAGTCTGTAAAACATCTTACATTCGAATTTGCTAAACCACATGAATTGCAGTTAATAACGATATTTATGCGTATAGGTTATTTCCACTAACAATTATTTTCAGGCAGTAGTATTGTGTTCACTTTGTCTGTATCACATCCTAAATTCGAATTCGCTAAACCACATGGATTGCAGTTATTGATGATATTTATGCAATTGGGTTATTTCCACTGACAATTATTTTCAGCAAGTGGTAATGCGGTCACTTAATCTGTAGAACATCTTAAATTCGAATTCGCTGAAACACATTAATTATAGTAAATAATGATATTTATGCGTCTGGGTTATTTCCACTAACCATTATTTTCAGCCAGTGGTAATGCGTCTACTTAATCTGTAGAACATCTTAAATTCGAATTTGTTGAACCATATGAATTGCAGCTAATGACGATATTTATGCATCTGGGTTATTTCCACTAATGATTATTTTCAGCCAGTGGTAATGCGGTCACTTAATCTGTAGAACATCTTAAATTCGAATTCGCTGAAACACATTAATTATAGTAAATAATGATATTTATGCGTCTGGGTTATTTCCACTAACAATTATTTTCAGCCAGTGGTAATGCGTTTACTTAATCTGTAGAACATCTTAAATTCGAATTTGTTGAACCATATGAATTGCAGCTAATGACGATATTTATGCATCTGGGTTATTTCCACTAATGATTATTTTCAGCCAGTGGTAATGCGGTCACTTAATCTGTAGAACATCTTAAATTCGAATTCGCTGAAACACATTAATTATAGTAAATAATGATATTTATATGCGTCTGGGTTATTTCCACTAACAATTATTTTCAGCCAGTGGTAATGCGTTTACTTAATCTGTAGAACATCTTAAATTCGAATTTGTTGAACCATATGAATTGCAGCTAATGACGATATTTATGCATCTGGGTTATTTCCACTAATGATTATTTTCAGCCAGTGGTAATGCGGTCACTTAATCGGTAGAACATCTTAAATTCGAATTCGCTGAAACACATTAATTATAGTAAATAATGATATTTATGTGTCTGCTATTTCCACTAACAATTATTTTCAGCCAGTGGTAATGCGTTTACTTAATCTGTAGAACATCTTAAATTCGAATTCGTTTAACCACGTGAATTGTAGTTAATGAGGATATTTATACATGCGGATTATTTCCACTAATGATTATTTTAAGCCAGTGGTAATGCGTTCACTTAGCCTGTAGAACATCTTAAATTCGAATTCGCTGAACCACATGAATTACAGTAAATGATGACATTTATGCATCTTGGTTATTTCCACTAACAATTATTTTCAGCCAGTGGTAATGCGTTCACTTAATCTGTAGAACATCTTAAATTCGAATTCGCTGAAACACATTAATTATAGTAAATAATGATATTTATGTGTCTGGGTTATTTCCACTAACAATTATTTTCAGCCAGTGGTAATGCGTTTACTTAATCTGTAGAACATCTTAAATTCGAATTCGTTTAACCACGTGAATTGTAGTTAATGAGGATATTTATACATGCGGATTATTTCCACTAATGATTATTTTAAGCCAGTGGTAATGCGTTCACTTAGCCTGTAGAACATCTTAAATTCGAATACGCTGAACCACATGAATTACAGTAAATGATGACATTTATGCATCTTGGTTATTTCCACTAACAATTATTTTCAGCCAGTGGTAATGCGTTCACTTAATCTGTAGAACATCTTAAATTCGAATTCGCTTAACCCCGTGAATTGTAGTTAATGAGGATATTTATACAACTAGTTAATTTTCACTAACAATTATTTTCAGCTAGTAGTATTGCGTTCACTTAGCCTGTAGAACATCTTAAATTCGAATTCGCTAAACCACATGGATTGCAGTTATTGATGATATTTATGCAATTGGGTTATTTCCACTGACAATTATTTTCAGCAAGTGGTAATGCGGTCACTTAATCTGTAGAACATCTTAAATTCGAATTAGCTGAAACACATTAATTATAGTAAATAATGATATTTATGCGTCTGGGTTATTTCCACTAACAATTATTTTCAGCCAGTGGTAATGCGTTTACTTAATCTGTAGAACATCTTAAATTCGAATTTGTTGAACCATATGAATTGCAGCTAATGACGATATTTATGCATCTGGGTTATTTCCACTAATGATTATTTTCAGCCAGTGGTAATGCGATCACTTAATCTGTAGAACATCTTAAATTCGAATTCGCTGAAACACATTAATTATAGTAAATAATGATATTTATGTGTCTGGGTTATTTCCACTAACCATTATTTTCAGCCAGTGGTAATGCGTTTACTTAATCTGTAGAACCTTAAATTCGAATTTGTTGAACCATATGAATTGCAGCTAATGACGATATTTTATGCATCTGGGTTATTTCCACTAACAATTATTTTCAGCCAGTGGTAATGCGTTTACTTAATCTGTAGAACATCTTAAATTCGAATTCGTTTAACCACGTGAATTGTAGTTAATGAGGATATTTATACATGCGGATTATTTCCACTAATGATTATTTTAAGCCAGTGGTAATGTGTTCACTTAGCCTGTAGAACATCTTAAATTCGAATTCGCTGAAACACATTAATTATAGTAAATAATGATATTTATGTGTCTGGGTTATTTCCACTAACAATTATTTTCAGCCAGTGGTAATGCGTTTACTTAATCTGTAGAACATCTTAAATTCGAATTCGTTTAACCACGTGAATTGTAGTTAATGAGGATATTTATATACATGCGGATTATTTCCACTAATGATTATTTTAAGCCAGTGGTAATGCGTTCACTTAGCCTGTAGAACATCTTAAATTCGAATTCGCTGAACCACATGAATTACAGTAAATGATGACATTTATGCATCTTGGTTATTTCCACTAACAATTATTTTCAGCCAGTGGTAATGCGTTCACTTAATCTGTAGAACATCTTAAATTCGAATTCGCTTAACCCCCGTGAATTGTAGTTAATGAGGATATTTATACAACTGGTTAATTTTCACTAACAATTATTTTCAGCTAGTAGTATTGCGTTCACTTAGCCTGTAGAACATCTTAAATTCGAATACGCTGGACCACATGAATTGCAGTAAATGATGATATTCATGCATCTGGTTATTTTTCACTAACAATTATTTCCAGAAAGCGGTAATCCATTTACGTAGTCTGTAAAACATCTTACATTCGAATTTGCTAAACCACATGAATTGCAGTTAATGACGATATTTATGCGTCTGGGTTATTTCCACTAACAATTATTTTCAGGCAGTAGTATTGTGTTCACTTTGTCTGTAACACATCCTAAATTCGAATTCGCTAAACCACATGGATTGCAGTTATTGATGATATTTATGCAATTGGGTTATTTCCACTGACAATTATTTTCAGTAAGTGGTAATGCGGTCACTTAATCTGTAGAACATCTTAAATTCGAATTCGCTGAAACACATTAATTATAGTAAATAATGATATTTATGCGTCTGTGTTATTTCCACTAACCATTATTTTCAGCCAGTGGTAATGCGGTCACTTAATCTGTAGAACATCTTAAATTCGAATTCGCTGAAACACATTAATTATAGTAAAATAATGATATTTATGCGTCTGGGTTATTTCCACTAACAATTATTTTCAGCCAGTGGTAATGCGTTTACTTAATCTGTAGAACATCTTAAATTCGAATTTGTTGAACCATATGAATTGCAGCTAATGACGATATTTATGCATCTGGGTTATTTCCACTAATGATTATTTTCAGCCAGTGGTAATGCGATCACTTAATCTGTAGAACATCTTAAATTCGAATTCGCTGAAACACATTAATTATAGTAAATAATGATATTTATGTGTCTGTTATTTCCACTAACCATTATTTTCAGCCAGTGGTAATGCGTTTACTTAATCTGTAGAACATCTTAAATTCGAATTTGTTGAACCATATGAATTGCAGCTAATGACGATATTTATGCATCTGGGTTATTTCCACTAATGATTATTTTCAGCCAGTGGTAATGCGATCACTTAATCTGTAGAACATCTTAAATTCGAATTCGCTGAAACACATTAATTATAGTAAATAATGATATTTATGTGTCTGGGTTATTTCCACTAACCATTATTTTCAGCCAGTGGTAATGCGTTTACTTAATCTGTAGAACATCTTAAATTCGAATTTGTTGAACCATATGAATTGCAGCTAATGACGATATTTATGCATCTGGGTTATTTCCACTAATGATTATTTTCAGCCAGTGGTAATGCGATCACTTAATCTCTAGAACATCTTAAATTCGAATTCGTTTTAACCACGTGAATTGTAGTTAATGAGGATATTTATACATGCGGATTATTTCCACTAATGATTATTTTAAGCCAGTGGTAATGTGTTCACTTAGCCTGTAGAACATCTTAAATTCGAATTCGCTGAAACACATTAATTATAGTAAATAATGATATTTATGTGTCTGGTTATTTCCACTAACCATTATTTTCAGCCAGTGGTAATGCGTTTACTTAATCTGTAGAACATCTTAAATTCGAATTTGTTGAACCATATGAATTGCAGCTAATGACGATATTTATGCATCTGGATTATTTCCACTAATGATTATTTTCAGCCAGTGGTAATGCGGTCACTAATCTGTAGAACATCTTAAATTCGAATTCGATGAAACACATTAATTATAGTAAATAATGATATTTATGCGTCTGGGTTATTTCACTAACAATTATTTTCAGCCAGTGGTAATGCGTTTACTTAATCTGTAGAACATCTTAAATTTCGAATTTGTTGAACCATATGAATTGCAGCTAATGACGATATTTATGCATCTGGGTTATTTCCACTAATGATTATTTTCAGCCAGTGGTAATGCGATCACTTAATCTGTAGAACATCTTAAATTCGAATTCGCTGAAACACATTAATTATAGTTAATAATGATATTTATGTGTCTGGGTTATTTCCACTAACCATTATTTTCAGCCAGTGGTAATGCGTTTACTTAATCTGTAGAACATCTTAAATTCGAATTTGTTGAACCATATGAATTGCAGCTAATGACGATATTTATGCATCTGGTTATTTCCACTAACAATTATTTTCAGCCAGTGGTAATGCGTTTACTTAATCTGTAGAACATCTTAAATTCGAATTCGTTTAACCACGTGAATTGTAGTTAATGAGGATATTTATACATGCGGATTATTTCACTAATGATTATTTTAAGCCAGTGGTAATGTGTTCACTTAGCCTGTAGAACATCTTAAATTCAATTCGCTGAAACACATTAATTATAGTAAAATAATGATATTTATGTGTCTGGGTTATTTCCACTAACAATTATTTTCAGCCAGTGGTAATGCGTTTACTTAATCTGTAGAACATCTTAAATTCGAATTTGTTGAACCATATGAATTGCAGCTAATGACGATATTTATGCATCTGGGTTATTTCCACTAATGATTATTTTCAGCCAGTGGTAATGCGGTCACTTAATCTGTAGAACATCTTAAATTCGAATTCGATGAAACACATTAATTATAGTAAATAATGATATTTATGTGTCTGGTTATTTCCACTAACCATTATTTTCAGCCAGTGGTAATGCGTCTACTTAATCTGTAGAACATCTTAAATTCGAATTTGTTGAACCATATGAATTGCAGCTAATGACGATATTTATGCATCTGGGTTATTTCCACTAACAATTATTTTCAGCCAGTGGTAATGCGTTTACTTAATCTGTAGAACATCTTAAATTCGAATTCGTTTAACCACGTGAATTGTAGTTAATGAGGATATTTATACATGCGGATTATTTCCACTAATGATTATTTTAAGCCAGTGGTAATGTGTTCACTTAGCCTGTAGAACATCTTAAATTCGAATTCGCTGAAACACATTAATTATAGTAAATAATGATATTTATGTGTCTGGGTTATTTCCACTAACAATTATTTTCAGCCAGTGGTAATGCGTTTACTTAATCTGTAGAACATCTTAAATTGAATTCGTTTAACCCCGTGAATTGTAGTTAATGAGGATATTTATACAACTGGTTAATTTTCACTAACAATTATTTTCAGCTAGTAGTATTGCGTTCACTTAGCCTGTAGAACATCTTAAATTCGAATACGCTGGACCACATGAATTGCAGTAAATGATGATATTCATGCATCTGGTTATTTTCACTAACAATTATTTCCAGAAAGCGGTAATCCATTTACGTAGTCTGTAAAACATCTTACATTCGAATTTGCTAAACCACATGAATTGCAGTTAATGACGATATTTATGCGTCTGGGTTATTTCCACTAACAATTATTTTCAGGCAGTAGTATTGTGTTCACTTTGTCTGTAACACATCCTAAATTCGAATTCGCTAAACCACATGGATTGCAGTTATTGATGATATTTATGCAATTGGGTTATTTCCACTGACAATTATTTTCAGCAAGTGGTAATGCGGTCACTTAATCTATAGAACATCTTAAATTCGAATTCGCTGAAACACATTAATTATAGTAAATAATGATATTTATGCGTCTGCTTATTTCCACTAACCATTATTTTCAGCCAGTGGTAATGCGTCTACTAATCTGTAGAACATCTTAAATTCGAATTTGTTGAACCATATGAATTGCAGCTAATGACGATATTTATGCATCTGGGTTATTTCCACTAATGATTATTTTCAGCCAGTGGTAATGCGGTCACTTAATCTGTAGAACATCTTAAATTCGAATTCGCTGAAACACATTAATTATAGTAAATAATGATATTTATGCGTCTGGGTTATTTCCACTAACAATTATTTTCAGCCAGTGGTAATGCGTTTACTTAATCTGTAGAACATCTTAAATTCGAATTTGTTGAACCATATGAATTGCAGCTAATGACGATATTTATGCATCTGGGTTATTTCCACTAATGATTATTTTCAGCCAGTGGTAATGCGATCACTTAATCTGTAGAACATCTTAAATTCGAATTCGCTGAAACACATTAATTATAGTAAATAATGATATTTATGTGTTCAAGTTATTTCCACTCAACCATTATTTTGAGCCAGTGGTAATGCGTTTACTTAATCTGTAGAACATCTTAAATTCGAATTTGTTGAACCATATGAATTGCAGCTAATGACGATATTTATGCATCTGGGTTATTTCCACTAATGATTATTTTCAGCCAGTGGTAATGCGGTCACTTAATCTGTAGAACATCTTAAATTCGAATTCGCTGAAACACATTAATTATAGTAAATAATGATATTTATGCGTCTGGGTTATTTCCACTAACAATTATTTTCAGCCAGTGGTAATGCGTTTACTTAATCTGTAGAACATCTTAAATTCGAATTTGTTGAACCATATGAATTGCAGCTAATGACTATATTTATGCATCTGGGTTATTTCCACTAATGATTATTTTCAGCCAGTGGTAATGCGATCACTTAATCTGTAGAACATCTTAAATTCGAATTCGCTGAAACACATTAATTATAGTTAATAATGATATTTATGTGTCTGGGTTATTTCCACTAACCATTATTTTCAGCCAGTGGTAATGCGTTTACTTAATCTGTAGAACATTTTAAATTGAATTTGTTGAACCATATGAATTGCAGCTAATGACGATATTTATGCATCTGGGTTATTTCCACTAACAATTATTTTCAGCCAGTGGTAATGCGTTTACTTAATCTGTAGAACATCTTAAATTCGAATTCGTTTAACCACGTGAATTGTAGTTAATGAGGATATTTATACATGCGGATTATTTCCACTAATGATTATTTTAAGCCAGTGGTAATGTGTTCACTTAGCCTGTAGAACATCTTAAATTCGAATTCGCTGAAACACATTAATTATAGTAAATAATGATATTTATGTGTCTGGGTTATTTCCACTAACAATTATTTTCAGCCAGTGGTAATGCGTTTACTTAATCTGTAGAACATCTTAAATTCGAATAACCCCGTGAATTGTAGTTAATGAGGATATTTATACAACTGGTTAATTTTCACTAACAATTATTTTCAGCTAGTAGTATTGCGTTCACTTAGCCTGTAGAACATCTTAAATTCGAATACGCTGGACCACATGAATTGCAGTAAATGATGATATTCATGCATCTGGGTTATTTTCACTAACAATTATTTCCAGAAAGCGGTAATCCATTTACGTAGTCTGTAAAACATCTTACATTCGAATTTGCTAAACCACATGAATTGCAGTTAATGACGATATTTATGCGTCTGGGTTATTTCCACTAACAATTATTTTCAGGCAGTAGTATTGTGTTCACTTTGTCTGTAACACATCCTAAATTCGAATTCGCTAAACCACATGGATTGCAGTTATTGATGATATTTATGCACGTTATTTCCACTGACAATTATTTTCAGCAAGTGGTAATGCGGTCACTTAATCTGTAGAACATCTTAAATTCGAATTCGCTGAAACACATTAATTATAGTAAATAATGATATTTATGCGTCTGGGTTATTTCCACTAACCATTATTTTCAGCCAGTGGTAATGCGTCTACTTAATCTGTAGAACATCTTAAATTCGAATTTGTTGAACCATATGAATTGCAGCTAATGACGATATTTATGCATCTGGGTTATTTCCACTAATGATTATTTTCAGCCAGTGGTAATGCGGTCACTTAATCTGTAGAACATCTTAAATTCGAATTCGCTGAAACACATTAATTATAGTAAATAATGATATTTATGCGTCTCGTTATTTCCACTAACAATTATTTTCAGCCAGTGGTAATGCGTTTACTTAATCTGTAGAACATCTTAAATTCGAATTTGTTGAACCATATGAATTGCAGCTAATGACGATATTTATGCATCTGGGTTATTTCCACTAATGATTATTTTCAGCCAGTGGTAATGCGATCACTTAATCTGTAGAACATCTTAAATTCGAATTCGCTGAAACACATTAATTATAGTAAATAATGATATTTATGTGTCTGGGTTATTTCCACTAACCATTATTTTCAGCCAGTGGTAATGCGTTTACTTAATCTGTAGAACATCTTAAATTCGAATTTGCTGAACCATATGAATTGCAGCTAATGACGATATTTATGCATCTGGGTTATTTCCACTAATGATTATTTTCAGCCAGTGGTAATGCGTCACTTAATCTGTAGAACATCTTAAATTCGAATTCGATGAAACACATTAATTATAGTAAATAATGATATTTATGCGTCTGTGTTATTTCCACTAACAATTATTTTCAGCCAGTGGTAATGCGTTTACTTAATCTGTAGAACATCTTAAATTCGAATTTGTTGAACCATATGAATTGCAGCTAATGACGATATTTATGCATCTGGGTTATTTCCACTAATGATTATTTTCAGCCAGTGGTAATGCGATCACTTAATCTGTAGAACATCTTAAATTCGAATTCGCTGAAACACATTAATTATAGTAAATAATGATATTTATGTGTCTGGGTTATTTCCACTAACAATTATTTTCAGCCAGTGGTAATGCGTTTACTTAATCTGTAGAACATCTTAAATTCGAATTCGTTTAACCACGTGAATTGTAGTTAATGAGGATATTTATACATGCGGATTATTTCCACTAATGATTATTTTCAGCCAGTGGTAATGCGTTCACTTAGCCTGTAGAACATCTTAAATTCGAATTCGCTGAACCACATGAATTACAGTAAATGATGACATTTATGCATCTTGGTTATTTCCACTAACAATTATTTTCAGCCAGTGGTAATGCGTTCACTTAATCTGTAGAACATCTTAAATTCGAATTCGCTTAACCCCGTGAATTGTAGTTAATGAGGATATTTATACAACTGGTTAATTTTCACTAACAATTATTTACAACTAGTAGTATTGCGTTCACTTAGCCTGTAGAACATCTTAAATTCGAATACGCTGGACCACATGAATTGCAGTAAATTATGATATTCATGCATCTGGGTTATTTCCACTAACAATTATTTCCAGAAAGCGGTAATCCATTTACGTAGTCTGTAAAACATCTTACATTCGAATTTGCTAAACCACATGAATTGCAGTTAATGACGATATTTATGCATCTGGGTTATTTCCACTAACAATTATTTCCAGTCAGCGGTAATTCGCCTGTAAAACATCTTAAATTCGAATTTGCTGAAACAGATGGATTGCAGTTAATGATGATATTATGTAACTGGTTTACTTCCACTAACAATTATTTTCAGCTAGTAGTATTGCGTTCACTTAGCCTGTAGAACATCTTAAATTTGAAAGTTTAAGATTTTACATCTTGCTATATGGCTTTCATATTCACTTTTGCAACTGAATGATATATATATATATATATATATATGCTGAGTATTATTTTTAAACGATTACCTGACATTGGTTTTATAGCATTGTTTATTAATTTTAGAAAACACAGTTTGAATATGAATGCAAATACAAATACTGTATATGCTGTATATTTCCAACAATCAATATTTTTCAAGAAACGGACGGAGCCGGCTGTGCAATAGATATCATAGTCAGGGCCGGATTTAGATGATAAGAGGCCCGAGGCTATTCCACTTATGAGGCCCTTTCACCTCCCATTTTTAAGTTTCTATATTGCATGAGATATAATAAAATACATCATTCCTGTAATGTATATCAATATGTTAAATGAAATATGTTGTATTTAGTATTAATCTTTATAAAAAATGTGGCAAAATTTTGCTAACAATTTGAATGTAGCCCTCTTGATCTTGAGGTTCTAAGCTGAATCCTAGTTTGCCTATAGGAAAATCCAGCCCAGGTTATAGCATACTAAGGGTTGACCGGAATATTCAATATCCTAAGTCTTGATGTTGTTCTAATGCAGCCAGCAATACAGAGATAGTTAATCTTTATGCCAAAACCAAGGTCTGCATCATTTACTCATTTAGCACTACCCGGGGGCACGCGTAGCTTGAAGATATGCTACGGACGCGAGTAACACTACCCCCCAAAAAAAAAAAAAAACGCTCTACGATCATATGAGACAGGGACCTACAGTTTCAAGTGGATTCCTAACTACTGCAAACATCCAGGGCACCCCGGGACTCGAACCCGAAACCAGTGGTACCGAGCGTCAGCCACTCGGCCCATCTTCTATTTTTATACTTTCTTTTCCCATTACATATAAATATTTTTATTTTTAAATCCTCAATTGCTTTTTTTTTTTTTTTTTTAATTTTTAAATTACAGTTGTTTTATTTCTATTAATTTTTTTATTTTATTTTAATTATACATATATAAATATTCGGCGCCATGGATCCCGTCCGTGAATTTCATAGGATTTCTCACTCTCCTAATTTTTTTAACGCTTCTCCAGCAAAAATACTTTGTTTAAACCACAGAGAACTCAATAAAAAAAAATTATTATTATCTTAAATATACCATTCATAACTTTTTATCAGTGGCACCAAAGCAAAAGAAGAAAGATTGGTTTCAGTTGCGCTTTGAAATGTGTACGGAAACTGTCTGCTGCCGATAAGTTTAGGTTCGCATATTTTTATTTCTTGCAGATTACGAGCAAGGGCAGGCGTCATTTGCGCATTCATTTCCTCCTGAGCTGGTACGCTTTCCGTTCGCATCTCTTGAATTGTGTTGGATTTAATATAAATAAATAATTATATATTAGTATTATGGAGAAAAGTGAAGGCGGTGAATTTATATTTACTTGGGTGATAGAAAATTTCAGTTTCTGTAATAAGCAATTCAAACAGGAGTTGAAAAGCCCGAAGTTTTATTGCAGATAACATGAAGAAATCTGAATGGTGCATATTTCTGTATCCTGGAGGATATCATGATAAGAATTATATGTCCGTTTATCTAATAAGTAAAAATAGTAACAAAACTGGCCAAGAAATAAGTTGTGAATTTCAATTAATTGGATTTAATGACTCTCTTAAATCAGGTAGTTCTTCATTTGCTGGAAAGAACAATGTACAAGGTTTTGCAACATATTTCAGAAATGACGCAATCAGCGTGAATTGCGGAGACAGAGATGGCTCTCTACCTCATGATACCCTCACATTGCGTTGCAGGTTGCGGTATAGAACCGCTGAGATTGTAGAATCCGCACATTGCGTCGCCAGGACACGGATAGGCGTGGAACGAATGTGCTTCATTTGGAATCTGAAAGAATTCAGTAATCTTCAATGGGATCTGAAGAAAACTTACACCATTCCTCCAGCATCGGACATAGAATGTCCACTGAAATCGCTGAGTCTCTTCTGGGATTGTAAAACTTATCCTAACGATGAAATGACTGCTCAAATTGTGCTGGAGACAAACAATTACACTGTGCTCACATGTAAATTATTAGTTATAGGTGCTAAAGGAAAACCCATACAACTCGTGAAAAATGGGTGCTCTTTTTTATGGTGATGGGCAAGAACGGATTTGGACACTGCCACCATTATTTTCAAGGATGCAATTGATGGCTAGGAAAGATACATACATAAACAATGATGTATTGTCCCTGATGTGTGAATTTGCAGTCTCCACACATATTTCATTACATGAAATAGAGGAAACGTACATCGGTCCAAAAATCCATCCTTTACTTGGCAAGGATATCCATATTGAGAATCGCCCTCATTTCGATAATGTCTTGGTGGCCACTGGTCCAAAAAGCCATCATTCACTTGGCAAGGATATCCATATTGAGAATCGCCCTCATTTCGATAATGTCTTGGTGGCCTCCGTGGGTGGTCTGAAGTGCGATTTGGAGTCCTTATACACTGAAGGTATCAATTGCGATGTGAATCTCCGCATTGAAAGTGAAGTATTTCCCGGTCACAAAGCTATTTTGAGTGCGAGATCTCCTGTATTCAGAGCTATGTTTGCTCATGATATGAAAGAAAACATCAGTGGATTTGTCGATATCGAAGACATGGATTCGATGACATTGCGTCTAATGTTGACGTACATGTACACCGATTCTTTGGAAAGTCTTACTATGGGCAATGTACAAAACCTGTACATCGCAGCTGATAGGTACGAATTGTCATCTTTGAAAAGCTGTGCTCCTCTTACATGCTAAAACACATCACTGCAACAGATGCTTGCGAGATCTTGGCTTTAGCAGATATGATTAAGGATCTCGATTTCAAAAAGTCAGTTCAAGATTTAATTTTGCATCATGATGATGAAATATTCAGTTCAAGTGCTTGGAAAACTTTTACAGAAAGTCATCTTAAATTATCAGCAGAAACAATGCTTCTGAAATACTCGAAAGAATGATTAATTAATTACTAACAATACAATAATGATTACAATGACAATAATGATTAATGGATAAAACAACAATTTTCAGTTAAGTACAATTGATTATTTCTTTATTATTAAAATATTTTTTTTAATTACCATTAACAAGCAATTGTTTATAATTGTACTAAATATGTGTGTATATATTTTTCTATTTTTATTGTGTTGTAAATATTATTGAAAAAAATGTAATCTAAAATATATCTGTTTTTATATTATGCTTAAGCAAATGACAGTTGATGGACCTAAAATGTATAAGATATATTTTAGTAAAATTTAATTCATAACTAAAGTAAAATTAATTATTGAATATTTAAATTTTTCATTTCATATTTAAGGGTTTTATTTGTAACAGTATTAATTTTATTTTCATGGACATATATAAATATTTATGATTTGAAAAAATGCAATTTTTAATTTCTTTTTTGTTAATCAACTAATTTGCATTTTTGTAAACAAATTTTTTATCATAAAATTATTTTCTGATTATCTGACCCATGTTACTAAACTAAAGAATAAACATATTTTATTGATCATATTATTTTAACTGCAAATCTAATTTTTCAATATTTATGTGATTCTAACAATAAAATATTTAATTTAAAGTAATTTTATATCATTTTATATCACTTCATAACTATCATGTCAAGAAATTTTACTAATTAATATAAGAAATACTTTAGCAAATAAAAATAAAAATGCAGTTTAGCACTTTCACTATCATACTTTTTTTTAGCTGTTCGGTTTGTGATATTTAATAAAAAAAAATTATCAAACGCGATTGATTATTATCAAGTTTGTGTTTTTAAATAAAATGTTTTTAATTTATTGATATTGCTGTATTGTTATATAAAACATGTCCAAGTGTTTATTGTAACTCATTATAACTAAATTAGCGTCTTTATTGTTATATATCTATTTTATTTGAATCCCTAGCTTTATGGAATATTGAATTTAAAAAGTTAGTGTAACAGTGCTTCGTTTTTAAGATACTCTTGTAAGATGTTATTCTTTGATATAATATATTATTATAATGTTATATGTTAAAAAAATTATATTGATTACACATAATTGTATTTTAAAACATTATGTACTAACTTATGTAATGTATAGCATAATAATATTAATTATATTATGTAATGTATTGCACATTTTAAGAAACGTTATATTCTTAAAATGTTTTAAATATTCTTATTTTATCATGTATTTTTTTCTGTATTATATTTGCGTTGTTTTATTAATTTAAAAAAAAAAATTATTTTGTAAATTATTTGATAAGAATTGGGTTTTATATTATTAATTATTTTGATGTTTATAATAATGTGTTTAAGTACGGAGCTACGAATAGTGTGTTAAGTGAGTACGATTACGCAATGTAAGTATTAATCAGATACCTTACCTTTCTTTATGTATTTTTATAATAAAGCTTATAAGATTCGTTATTTGTTTGTATTTCTTGAAGCCTAAAAACCTTTTTTACTGATGAAGAGCCAAATATTACTAATAAATTTAATTGGATATTTTGATTTAGATATTAATTTAAAAATTTTTATTGTTAAAGATAGGCGTCAACTGTCGGGTTTTTTTATCTTGATCTATTACATAGAGGTAAATTTACTTATTCTGTTAATTTATTCAGTTCTGCTTATTTATTCTGTTTATACATTATGTTTACTTACAAATAGCGATTAAAAATATTTTTGCTTTAACGATTCCATGAAAACGATAATTTTCAACTGCTCAAACGAAGATTTGCGCACGCGCAGAATTTTTTTTTTTTATTTTTTTGTCCTAGTCGTTTGACACTTTTACCGATAATTTTTCCTATTAAAAATGCCCATTTTTATTTTCACTCCAGGTTATATCTGACAGTCGGAAATAAAAAGTAATGTTCTATTAAAAGTAGCACAAATAATAAAAAGTAAATTTAAATGTGTTTCTGAATTTAAAAAAATTGTTTTTTAATTTTTCTATCACCAAAATTTAAAATCTAGAAAATTTTTCGTTTAAATTACAACATAATCAGGTTTCGAACTGAAATTTTATTTAATTCTGATTAGTGGAATGAATCCTTACATATTATATCTGATATTACTGATAAAATATTGTTTAAGAGTATTAAACTAAAATTTATGTGAGAATTTAATATTAGTTAAATATTTTTATTAAATTATTAATATTTACTAATTAACATTAGTTAAATATTTTAATTTAATTTATTTAATATTAATTATTTAAAATTATAAAATATCAAAAATAATACCGTTTCAATACAATACTTTTGTTTTTTAAATTTTCTATCGGTAATCTATTCTTCCACTATAGAATGCTTTTTTTTTTATTACTTGAACTGAATTCAACTTTAAAAGAATTTGATTTTGTTAGTTTTTATCTTATATATATTTATTATTTTAAAAATTATCCTAATATCATTCTACCATACATTAAAAAAAAAAAATCGACTAAAATTATTTCATTATTATTTGTTACTAAAAAAATTTTTATTTATCATTTTAAAAGAAAATTAATTTTTAAACCAGTAAAAGTTAATTCTTATGTTTTTTATTAAACTTTTAAATAAGGTATAGCTCTTTAATGATTATATCATTTCATCATAATTTCACAAATTTACACATGCTATATTTTAAAATATAATTAAAAAAAAGGCATT
Source organism: Caerostris extrusa (assembly GCA_021605095.1). Classification (NCBI taxonomy): domain Eukaryota; kingdom Metazoa; phylum Arthropoda; class Arachnida; order Araneae; family Araneidae; genus Caerostris; species Caerostris extrusa. The sequence goes on along the minus strand of BPLR01002633.1, from coordinate 50,224 downwards.
TAATGCTTTTTTAAATAAATTATTTTGAAAAATTGTTATATTTATCTTTGATATTTCACTAAAATTTCTGCAGCTGTATGTTATTGTCTTTTGCTTAGTTTTAAAAATTGCGGATAATTAATATTAATATAATATATATTAAAATAATTATTTGGTAATTAATATAATATATTGTAAAATGTTTATAAATATTTTAAATCTTTTAAATAAAATGAATATATTCATTATAAGAGATTTTTTATTACTTAATTTTCAACCATCATTTTATTTTTAATACAAAAAAATCTTATAATTTTATTTTCAAGAAAAATATTATTTATTTTAAATTAATAATCAAGATTTAAAATTATTTCCTTTATTTTTATTGATTAAAATTATTTCATATTTTTCCTAGAGATGGCAGTACGTAGAGCAGAATTTGTTTTTATTTATTTATTTCAATAATAGCAGTTATTTTGGAATCAACTGTGCATTAAAATGAATTGTGGAATTTCATTAATAATTAATGTTTACCTGAGTGCAATTTTCCATCGTAGTCAATCAAATTCTAACATATTTTTCGCGCATATAATCAATTTTTAAATTCTTTTAATTTAATTAAAATTACCTATTTCCCTTGAAGAACTATAATAAAATTGCATTATGCCTTTGATTGAATTTTGCTCTGATATTTTCTAAGTCAATTTGTAAATGAATTTGTAAACATCAAATTTTAAAATATTTTCAGTGCAAGTGTTTTATTGCATCATCTAAATTTTGCATCATGTTGTATTTCAATTACGTTTTCCTGTTTCCCATCAAATCTTTTCTTTATCATTATGTTGGAGGTCAATAAAAAAATGCAATATAACCGACGGCTTTCTATTAGTTTAATTTTTAAGTTTAATAATTCAGAAATATAAAATTTACTCTTACCCGATCTATATTACGATTAACAGTATAGGAAATTGTAGTATATTTAGAGTATTCGAATAGTTCTAAAAACAAAAACTTCTGTTAATGCAACATCTTTTTCTAAAAAACAAGCTTAAAAATAACCGAATGATGTATATTACAAGACTTATTAGTGTCTTGGTGTAACGAAACATTACTGTAATAAATTATTCTTTCCAAATGTTTTAACTCTACTGCAGAGAATCCAACCATTACTTGCAGAAAACGCAGTGTTTCTTGAACGTATAACACGTGAACCAGGGATCTAGAAAACAAATAAAAATATTTATTTTTATGCTTGTATTAAATGCAACCGGACATACATTGTCCTGCCAAAAAAAAAAATGCATTTTTAGAAAATTGCATATCGCGAATATATCTTCCATGCTCCAATATATGAGCATACTAATTTTCATGGATATCGTTTGAATGGCATATAAAATGAAATGCTGCATCACCTTCTGGTGGCAAGTAACAATAAAGTGGATAGAGCGAACCTATTTTACATACTTGAATACATATTATTACAAATTTTCATTACGATTGGTTGAGCGATATAAAAGTTGATATACTACTGCAACACTGGTAGCGACTTACCACAAAGGGGTTATCATAAAAACATTCGACATGTTTTGCCGAACCCATTTAAAAATTTCATCAAAATCGGTCCATGCGTTTAGAAGTGGTACAGTGACAAACACATGTACAAAAAATTATATATATAAAGATATAATGTGTGGCATAATATTTCAATGGGCGTTCATCTAATGCAAAGCATCTCCAACTAAAATACATTGTTTAAAACACCTAGTACACACACAAAAAAAAAATGGTATTATCTCAAATAAAATGACTTTTATCTTAAATGTACCATTGTTAACTTTCTCTACCAAAAAAAAAAAAAAAGAAAGATAAGTTTTATTTGCTCTTTGACAAATTTTAAAGAAACTATCAGTTGACGATAAGTTTCAGTTCGCATTTTTTTATCTCTTGCAGTTTGCGAGAAAGTTCACGTGTCATTCGCACATTCGTTTCGTGCTGTGGTAGAAGGCTTTCCGTTCGCATCTCCAGAATTGTGTTGTATTTAACATATATATATTTGTATATTATTATGGAGAAAACGGAAAGCGGACAATTTACATTTACTTGGATGATAGAAAATTTCAATTTCTGTAATAAGAAATTCAAAGAACTGCTAAAAAGCCCGAATTTTATTGCTGATAACATGAAGAAATCGGAATGGCAAATTTATCTGTATCCTGGAGGATATCATGATAGGAAATATATGTCCGTTTATCTTAAAAGTATAAATGGTAACCCATCTGGTCAAGAAATAAATTACGAATTTCAATTGAGTGGGTATAAAGACTCTCTTAAATCAGGTAGTTTTTTATTTGATAAAAATGACGAACTATTCGGTTTTAGAAAATATTTCAGAAGTGACTCAATCGGCATGAATAACGGAGACAAAGATGGCTCTCTACCTCATGATACCCTCACACTGCGTTGCAGGTTGTGGTATCCAAATAATGAAATTGTAGAATCCGCACATTGCGTCGCCAGGACACGGATGGGTGTTGAACGGATGTGCTTCGTTTGGAATCTGAAGGAATTCAGTAATCTTCCACAGGATCTGAAGAAAACTTACCCCATTACTTCAACATCGGACATAGAATGTCCACTGAAATCGCTGAGTCTCTTCTGGGATTGTAAAACTTATTTTAACGATGAAATGACTGCTCAAATTGTGCTGAAGACACACAATTACACTGTGCTCACATGTAAATTATCTGTTATAGGTGCAAAAGGAAAACCCATGCAACTCGTGAAAAATGGGTGCTCTTTTGATGGTCATGATCAAGAACGGATTTGGACTCTGCCACCATTATTTTCCAGGAGACTATCGATGGCTAGGAAAGATACATACATAAACAATGATGTATTGTCCCTGATGTGTGAATTTGCTGTCTCCACACATATTTCATTACATCAAATAGAGGAAACGTACATCGGTCCAAAAATCCATCCTTCACTTGGCAAGGATATCCATATTGAGAATTGCCCTAATTTCGATAATGTCTTGGTGGAAACCGTGGGTGGTCTGAAATGCGATTTGGAGTCCTTATACACTGAAGGTATTAATTCCGATGTGAATCTCCGCATTGAAAGTGAAGTATTTCCCGGTCACAAAGCTATTTTGAGTGCGGGTCTCCTGTATTCAGAGCTATGTTTGCTCATGATATGAAAGAAAACATCAGTGGATTTGTCGATATCGAAGACATGGATTCGATGACATTGCGTCTAATGTTGACGTACATGTACACCGATTCTTTGGAAAGTCTGAATATGGAAAATGTTCAAAATCTGTACATCGCAGCTGATAGGTACGAATTGTCATCTTTGAAAGCGCTGTGCTCCTCTTACATGCTAAAACACATCACTGCAACAGGTGCTTGCGAGATCTTGACTTTAGCAGATATGATTAAGGATCTCGATTTCAAAAAGTCAGTTCAAGATTTTATTTTGCTTCATGATGATGAAATATTCAGTTCAAGTGCTTGGAAAACTTTTACAGAAAGTCATCTTAAATTATCAGCAGAAACAATGCTTCTGAAATACTCAAAAGAATGAATAATCAATTACTAACATATCAGTTGTTACTAATTCAAGAAACTTAAAATTCAAAATGATCAAAAATCATTATGAATTTTGGGTACATGAGAATCTTTATGGTAAGAAAATTTAATTAGTAGTTCTAAGTAAAATGAAAATAATGATTAATGGATAAAACAACAATTTTCAGTTAAGTACAATTGATTATTTGTTTATTATTAAAATATTTTTTTAATTAATATTTACAAGCAATTGTTTATAATTGTACTAAATATGTGTGTATATATTTTCCTATTTTTATTGTGTTATAAAGAATTTTGAAAAATGTTTTCTAAAAATCTGTTTTTATGTTATACTTAATTTAAAGACAGTTGATGGAGCTTTAATGTATAAAAATTTAAGTTTTTTTTAACTAAAGTAAAATTAATTATTTTATATTTAAATTTTTCAATTGTAGATGGTGCTTAATCTAACTACATTTGATGGAGCTTTAATGTATAAGAAATTTTTTAGTAAAATTTAATTCATAACTAAAGTAAAATTAATTATTTTATATTTAAATTTTTCCATTTCTTATTTAAGGGTTTTATTTGTAACAGTAATTTTATTTTCATGGATATTTATAAATACTTATGGTTTGAAAAAAATGCAATTTTTAATTTCTTTTTTTGTTAATCAACTAGTTTACATTTTTGTAAACAAATTTTTTTTATTATAAAATTATTTTCTGGTTATCTGATCCAAGTTACTAAACTAAAGAATATACATATTTTATTTATCATATCTTTTTAATTGCCAATCGAATTTTTTAACATATATGTGATTGTAACAGTAAAATATTTTATGTAAAGTAAACTTAATTCAATGAGAACTTGAATGTATTATTTATTCACTCTTTATTTAAATTATTTACTGGTTGATTTGAAGTGTATTAAAATTGTGGAAGTAAAAAAAAACACCAGAAAAAGCAGTGATGTCAAACATTTTATCTTCCTTTCTAGATTTGAAGAATCAAACCTGTCCACATATAAAATATTAATAATTTATTATAAAAAAATGTTAAAATGATTTATAATCGAATATATATTTGATAGCAAATTAAATCAAAAGTATTGTATCGTAATTTATTTTTTAAAACATTGTAATCATAATAATTGTTTGAGCATGTCAAGAAATTTTATTAATTGATCCAAGAAATACTTTAAAAAATAAAATTGAAAAATGTAATGCAGTACTCAAATATTAATAAAAAATTTCTCTTCATACTTTTTTTTTTAGTAATTCAGTTTGTGATGTTTCATTAAAAAAAAAAAATTATCAAAAGCGATTGATTATTATCAAGTTTGAGTTTTTAAATAAAATGTTTTTAATTTATTGATATTGCTGTAATGTTACATAAAAATATGCCCAAGTGTTTATTGTAACTAAATTAGCGTCTTTTTTGTTATATATCTATATTATTTGAATCCATAACTTTATGGAATATTGAATTTAAAAAGTTATTGTAACAGTGTTCATTTATAAGCTACTCATGTAAGATTTATTCTTTGATATAATATATTATTATAATGATATAATGTTATAGGTTTAAAAATGATATTGATTATACATAATTGTATTTTAATACATTATGTATTAATTTATTATGTAATGCAATACATAATAATATTAATTACATTATGCATTGTATTACACATTTTGAAATGTTATATTATTAAACTGTCTTAAATATTTATATTTTATCATGTATTTTTCTGTATTATACTAGCTTTGTTTTATTAATTATAAAAAAATTATTTTGCAAATAATTTGATAAAAATTGTGTTTTTATATTGTTAATTATTTTGATGCTTATAATAATGTGTTTAAGTACAAAGTTACGAATAATGTGTTAAGTAAGTACAAATATGCAATGTAAGTATTAATCAGATACATTGCCTTTCTGTATGTATCCTTTATAATAAAGCTTATAGGAAATGTTATTTGTTTGTATTTCTTAAAGCCTAACAACCTTATAAATTCTTTTTTACTGATGAGGAGCCAAATATTACATATAAATTTAAATTTTTTTATTGTTAAAGATAGGCTACAAATGTTGGGTTTTTTTTGATTTTGATCTATTACATAGAAAATTTACTTATTCTGTTGATGATGAATGAAGTGGTATATGGGGATGTGAAGATAGGCTATAATCAAATGTTGGTGAGTTTTTCCTTATTTTTAATATGCATTTCTACGATCGTGTTGATCTATTTAAAGTGGATTCAACCACTACGAACATCCATGGCACCGCCGTAACCCGATTTATTTATTCTGCCGTTCATTTATTCTGTTTATTTATTCTGTTTACTTATAAATAGCGATTAAAAATATTTTTGCTTTAACGATTCCATGAAAACGATAATTTTCAACTGTTCAAACGAAGATTTGAGCACGCGCAGTATTTTTTATTTATTTATTTTTTTTTGTCCTAATCGTTTGGCACTTTTTACCGATAATTTTTCCTAATAAAAAGCCCAATTTTATTTTCTCGCCAGGTTATAACAAACAGTCGGTAATAAAAAGATAATGTTCTATTAAATGTAACAAAAAATAATAAAAAAGTAAATTTAAATGTGTTTCCGAATTAAAAAAAAAATTGTTTTCCAATTGTTCTATCACCAAAATTTAAAAAACCAGAAATATTTTATTTTAAATCACAACATAATCAGGCTTGGGAACTGAAATTTTATTTAATTCTGATTAGTGGAATGATTCCTTGTATGTTATATCTGATATTAATGATAAAATATTATTTAAGTTTATTAAACTAAAATTTATGTGAAAATTTAATACTAGTTAAATATTTTAATTTAATTTTTTAATATTTATTTATATATATATATTTATATAATTATATATATTTATAATAATTTGTGTGAATTTTGATTTTAAATAAATATTTTATTCATAACTAATATATTAACTTTTCATTTATTTCTTTGGAACTCAGAATGAAAAATTATTATTTTATGATTTCAGAAATGAAAATACTTAAAAGCTCGTCATATTTTAAAATTTTATTTGTCATACTTTTTTTTTTTACCCACTTAAAGTCAAAATCACCCCTTTTCTATTATTTTTAGAAATTATTTATTAGATATTAGTTATTATTTATAGAAATTTATTCTGAGTTTTTTTTTTTTTTTTTAAATAATTAGGAATTTTATTTTCATTTCCACAGAAACGAAATCAGATAAAAATTATTCAATATTTCTGTTCTTATTTTTTTAGAAAATGCCAATTGAGGATTCGTAGCGCCCGGCAAAAGATGTCACTGTTGATTAACCAAAATGGCTTAAAGTAAATCTTTAAGAAGATACTTATATTGACAAATATAACAGGTTCCTGTTGCTGTAAATAAAGATATTTCTTTCACGTTCCCTCACTTGAAAACGATAATTTTTTAAGCCGATTAAAATATGGAACAATTTTATCGCATTTTTATCAATCTGTTTATAAACATTAGAATATCTCCAGCTGCTAATATAAACAACTGAAGAAAAAAATCGTTTTCAGCTTGTTCTTTTATTTACTTATTTATTACTTTAGTGATTCATGGATTAGAATCCCCTAAGCTTGAATTTGTGCTTATATTTCGCTTATCGGTTAGGTGGCCCAAGCCCGCCAGCAATCCCCCTCCCCCTCGTTTGCGCGCCTGTACGAGAACATATTGCATTACATGTTGTTTTAAAACTTCCATATGCTGATAGTGCAACAGTAATGAGGTACAGTAGAACCTCTGTAAGTCGAACTTCAAGGGAGACGCCAAATAATTCGAGTTATAGAGTTTTCGACTTACGCGGATTTTGTAAGGAAATATTCGACTTGTGGATGTTTAGATTCTTTTTAACTTATTTTGAGTTAGAGAGGTAAAATAAATAAAAATTTGAGTTACAGAGGTGGTAAACATATTTATTTGCAACTTAAAAGTTATATTATGCACTACAATAAAAAATCAATATTATTCCGAAACAACCTTAAAATTAAAAATATATGTATATTAAAAAAAGTCAGTTATTATTATTATTTTTTTTTTTCTTTTTGCTTTAGACAATTTGATCGTTCTCTATCTATCGCATTATTTAAGCTATAAAGAGCATAAAAATTCTTTTCTTCCGAGTTGCTATTTCACAGAATTGTTTATTCTATTTACTACATATATACTCATACATTGTCTTCTAAGAAACAATGACGTGCATTGTCGTTTTTTTGTTGTTGTTTTTCGAGTTACGGAGGGAAAATATATACTAAAATGGCTTGTGGGGATTGACTAATTATTTCGACATATAGAGGGTTGAAATTTCGAGTAATGGTGGTTTTGGTGGCTTGAAGGGAAGGGAACCAAAAGTTTTGGAGGTTTTCGACTTAGGGAGGTTCGAGTTAAAGAGGTTCTACAGTATATGTGTTTAAATTCAATTCTGAATTTTTTTAAACATTTACGTCTGTAAATAATTATTTATTAGTATTATTTAGAAAGAGCGCGTGTTTAATTTTACATAAATATTGCACTATTTTTATCAGAAACGAAATTCACATAAGGATTTTCTATGTAATTTCAATTTTGTAGTTAAAGGTTTTTTTTTTTTTTTTAATTAGAAGGTTTAATTATAAGATGGGGGGAGAGAGCTCATGTTATAATAGAATCCATTAATAAATATCACTTTAGTATTAAAATCCCTAAGCTTGAGCTTGCGCATACATTTCACTTAATTGTTCGGGATGGGGGGCAGGCCTGCCAGTCCCCCCTGTTTGCGCTCCTATACGAGAACATATTGCATTACACATTGTTTGTAAAAATTTCATATGCTTCTAGTCCAACAGTAACGAGGTACAGTAGAACCTCTGTAAGTCGAACTTCAAGGGAGACGCAAAATAATTCGAGTTATAGAGTTTTCGACTTATTGAGGGTTTCGACTTACGCGGATTTTTGTAAGGAAATATTCGACTTGTAGAGGTTTAGATTCTTTCTAACTTATTTTGAGTTAGAGAGCTAAAATAAATAAAAATTCAAGTTACAGAGGTAATAAACATATTTATTTGCAACTTAAAAAGTTATATTATGTACTACAATAAAAAAATCAAAATAATTTCAAATGATCGAGTTGTAAAGGTTGTAAAATCAAACATTGCTAATGTTCGAGATACAGAGGTCCAATTTTTTTTTTTTTTTTTTTTTTTTTCTTTTCTTCCGAGTTTTGAAGGTTTTCGACTTATCGAGGTTCGGCTTTAAGAGATTCTACTTAGGTATTGCAATACCGGTATACCGGGAAATCGAATACCGGTATTTCGAGCCATTTGTACAATTTTTGTAATACCGGTATTCACCAGTTTTAACATCGTTTTTTCGGTATTTACTAGAAATTTAGAATTCTTATCTGTGAAATTCTTATTCATGTAACAAATTTTTTATTCTTATTCTATTTTCCACAAACCTATCCACATTCAGGAGAATTCGGTACAGTTATCGAAGATTATGACGACACTAACAATGTCGATAGTGAAAGGGAATTATCTCTTGAACAAAAATTAGAATTGGCGATAACTAAAAAAAAATTTCAACAAACCGAAATGCAATACAGAAATCAGCTATATCCAAAAAAGAATCAGACGAGAAATAGATTTATTTGAAGAGGAGGGATTTAGAGGTAAATACTTGGATAAAGTATATCGCGCATTGCTAACAGTACCTCCCACTAGCGTAGATGTTGAAAGAGCGTTTTCGACAGCTGGTAATTTTTCAAAAAATTACGTTCCAGGCTTAATGATAGTATAATTCATGCATTATGTTTTTAAGATCACATTTCAAAAATTTGTAATAGTACCACAGACTGAATAGTGATAATTACACTTTTTGTGATTTAAATAAATAAGATGTTCCTTTACTTTTTTGTGATTCATTACATACTGTTATAATTAAAAATTAATAATAATAATTTATAAGTTACAATTTGTGTGTGTGTGTGTGTGTGTGTGTGATATTTACATTCTCTAATAAAATTGGCAAATTAAAAAAAAAAAAAAAAAACACCTGTGTTTTCTTTCTTTTCTAAAATTTCTACTACCGGTATCCCGGTATTAAGATCTAAAAAAATATCGAATACCGGTATTGAACTTTTTGGTCCGATATTGCAATCCCTAGTTCTACTGTATATGGCACAATTGCATGAAAATCTGCACTGAAAAAAATGTAAATAATCGATTGAATCGTTCATTATTATGCCGATTTTTAACATCTTGCAATGTTTTTCTCTACGCCTTAGCGGAAATGGGAAGAGGTAGGGGGTAGGGGGAGAAATGAGATTTCCCAGGGAGAAATGCTTTCAAGAAGACGATCGATATTCCTTCCCGGCATTCCCTGCTGCCGATTCAAAATAGATCGGGGCTCGAGATGTCAAAACAAGCACTTTGACAGAACATATGGAACTTGAGTTTATTAGCAGGTCGTAATTAAGTTTGATATCGCATAACCCAATACGGTGACTATGGCTTAGATATTCCTGTAATTTAGTCTAGATTCGACTGTTACCAAACATTTAATAGAAACCATTTCGTCTAGATTTAATTTTTAGCTTGGAACATTTAAATCGGCTTACATTATTTCTCGAATCTTTTTTAAAGAACCATTCGATTGCAAATGGCGCTACGAATTAGGTAGTCGGTCTCGATTATTTTTAAGTGATACTGATGATGATGATGATGCTGGCGAATTCGATGTCGATTTCTATGTAGTTCGAATTTTTTTAATCGATAATAAAATTCGAGAGAATTAATATTTTAATTCAGTTATTATGCAGCACATCTCTCCGCATTTGATGTATAAGCAAATCTTACTGGAAGATGCGAAAAGCATCGTTAAATACAGTTTCGTCTTGGAAAAGAAGAGTCGCAGCGGGTTATGTCTGTCGCACCTCGATTTGAACCTTGGCGAATATTCTGAATATAAGAAGCGTGGTATTCGGCACACAAATTTATATGCACAGAAGAAGATTGCCGCAAATACCTGGTGCCGGAAAAGAAAGCTGCTGTACCTCCTGCACTTGGATATACCCCGCAGGAAGGAAGACCGCTTCGACGATTTCAACCAATATTTATTGGACAACCACAATAATCCTCACAGCTTTCACGTCAGCACAATAAGCGAAAACGAAGCGGCATGTCTCAGCATGATTTTGGAAAAACTTGTCCTGAGTGCTTTCAAACGCAAACAGGACAAGGCGAAGATCATAAGATGGTTTCTGAAGATTCGCAACGCCGGCATGGTTAGCCCCAGAACGAAAGCAAGGATCCTTCAGGAGCGTTCACGTACCACCTGTACTTCAAATGCAAGAATTCTGAAGTCGTGAAGGAGTTCTTGAAGCAAGACGATTTCTTCCTGATGTTCCTCCTCAAATACGAATCGGAAGTCATTGAGTATTTTCTCTACCATGCTCGTAAAAGCTCGTACGATCTGTACGAACAAAAAGTCCTTCCCTTCGATTTCATACAGGCGTCGCTTATGATAGGAATATTCGATCACGTAGAGTCCTTCTTAAGTACCAGGATGCTCCAGGTTTCGATGTACTGACTTTTTCCCTTTTGCAAAGCAGGTTAATAGAGACAAATATGTAAGTATCCTTTGGGGTTTTTTCGTTCAGTTAATTAATTAATTATGTTAATTTATTTGTAGTAATTTTTAAAAAATATAATAAGGTTACAAAGTTGAATTGAAAAAGATATTGCAGATATTCATAATGTATATGTTTAGTTTTTAGTCAAAATTAGTTAATCTGATTGAAAAATAATTCTTCTGATAAATGTAAATATTATGCGAACATTTCATATGTATGTTAATTTACATTTAATTTTATGTATGCATTTATATGTATATATGTATGTATGTATGTAAAGTTTGTATGTATATATACATTAAGTTTCAGTTAAAATTATTCTAACTGAAAACTAATTTGTTGATTAATTGTAAATATTATGCATACATTTAGTATGTTAATTTACATTTAATTTTATGTATATATGTAAAAGTTTGTATGTATACATGTAAAAGTTTCTATGTATATATGTAAAAGTTGTATGTATGCATGTAAAGTCTGTATGTATATATACATTTAATTTTCAGTTAAAAATTATTTTTAACTGAAAACTAATTTGTTGATTAACTGTAAATATTAGGCATACATTTAGTATGTTTGTTTGAACATTTAATTTTATGCATACATTTTTAAATATGCAGGAATAAGTTTGTATATTTGTATAAGTTTGTATGTATAAAAATTTTAAGTTTCAGTTAAAAATTATCCTAGCTGAAAAATATTTTACTAATTAACTGTATGTATGCATATTGAATTTTATGCATACATTTTTTATGTTTGAATGCGTTTGTATATGTGAATAAGTTTGTAGTATGTATGTGTTAGTTTCAGTTAAAAAAAAATTATTCTAACTGAAAACCATTAATATAATGATTTATTATTATGATTAACTATAAATATTATGCATACATTTAGTATGTATGTTTGCATATTTAATTGTATGCATACATTTTTACGTATGCATACGTTAGTATCCGTGAATGAGTTTGTAGTACGCATACGTTAAGTTTCAGTTAAAATTATTTTAATTGAAAAATAATTTTCTGATTAATTGTAAATATTATGCATAGATTTAATACGTGAGGTTGCTCATTTAATTTCATATATACATTTTTATGTATGCACATTTCTGTATGAATAAGTTATGTATATAAAAATATTAAATTTCAGGCAAAATTATTCTTACTGATAAATTTTCTGAATAACTGCAACTATTAAACTCAATTCGTCTTTAGAAATCTTTATCGTAATAATTTTAAGGTTTTTAAATTCCGTTTTTTAGCCTTTATCTATACAGTCTTATGTTAAATTATTTGCAGAGTATTATGAAGAATATTATAGCTAATATTTCTTCGACAATTTTTTTAATTAAAAAAATAATTTTAATTAAGATGAATTTGTCGAATAAGTATTAATATTAATGCTAGATTCCCAATTTTTTTTTTTATCATATTTTATTTTTTTAGTTCCATATTTTTAAGATAAAAGGTCTATTACATTGTTTACAAAGCTTTGTTATTAGATAGATTAAAATATGATATGTGCTATATATATATATATGTAAAGTATGATATTGATTGTGGTGAAATTTTTATAATAAAGGAATTTTTATTAAATTATAAATACTTTAAATTTTAAAAAAAAAAAAGTGCATGCTAGTATATGACAGTTTTTGAAAATATTTAATTTAAAAATAATCATTCTGAATTTTCGGAAAAATTTGGTAGTCAAGAAATTTATTTCCGAAAACAAAAGCAATTTTTAATACAATTAAATTTAATCAAATCTTTTTTTGCTTCAAAGTATACCTATGAAATAACAGTATTATGAAACTGTTATAATATAACAATATTATATAATACTATTAATAGTATATTACTGTTATATAATAGCAGTATTATATAACAGTAATTAGTATCTTTTTGCGCACGACTAGTGGCTCAGTGGCAACGTGGAGGTAGAGGTTCAATCCGTTGACAGCATTGTTGTAGACACTGTTTCAAAAAACGAGGAGATTCGATGGCATTTGGGATGTTTCAGCATCTTGCTTCGTTCGTCGGATTACCTCGTGGGAGTTTTCCGCATTTTCTCCCATATGATACTTAAATTCGGGGTGGTTCCCATTAAAATCCTTCTGGAAGGCCCTTGCCCTCCGTCTAGCCAATTGGCTAGCATTCTGACCTTTGGTACAACAGGTTTTAGGTTCGAATCCTGGCGGGGCATGGATATTTGTTAGTGGTTCGGAATCCGCATTAAACTGTTGGTCCAGGTCTGTTTAGCCCTTGTGTGCACAAAATGACCGTAGAGCCACAAACCAAAGCTTTTTCAGCCTCGTGGAGCCGAGTCAGACTTCTACCTACGGGTCTCCTCACAATAGAAGCTACCCCCCGCCTCCTCTTTTCTTCTATTCATGAGACCACACAGGTTCTGGGGTTTGGTTCATAAGTTACTGTCTACCTCAGAGAGGGGCAAACTACGGCCCGCCGTAAGATTCTATCCGGCCCGCGGATAAAATTTTAGTTTGCCGGTCCGAGGCAAATTAAAAAGAAATAAATATTCATATATTATATATCTATCTCCTTTTGTGCTTTGATTAAATATTATTTTTTTTCTTCCTTTTTTTTCAAAGGACTGATGATCTTTTACTTTCTCTATTTTTTGTCTTACAAAACATAAATCGGTGGAAATACCAAGCATAGACAGCTTTCAATCAGTAAATTGGTAAAAATGGAAGTTCTTTTGTTAGTTATAGCTGTAGATTGACGCCAATAAGCATTATCTCTTTCTCGGGGAGCAGACATATGGGTGTCCAATATAGGTGAGTTAGACCTCACATCTGGCAGACTGCGCATTTTATGCTCCAGCCAGCGGCTTTTTCTTTTGCCGCGAGTTCTAGTATTATTGATTGCGTATGAAAAGATTGCGGACATATAGCATCATTGTGAATAGCGGTGAAATTATTATAAGTATAGCGTAGCTAGTGCTTGTTTGTGTTATTCGTAAAATATTTAAACCCCAAAATGGATGCTAAAAACTTAAAGTTTATTCAGAGTGCCGTGCTTTTAATAATGGATGGACCTGGAAATATTTTTTTACAGTTATTATTTCAGAAGTAGACCGACAAATGAGCATGTAGCCTCGTTCCTTAGAATCAGTACATCTCACTTCGAACCTCACTATAAGGAACTTTTTAAAAATGAAATCGCAACTTCATTCATCTCATTAACATATTTAAATTATAATACTTGTATATAGTTTTTAAAATTTCAGAAAAATTTATCTTGGCCCGGCAAACTTTTTTTTTTTTTTCAATTTTTGGCCCGCGACACAAAAAGTTTGCCCATCCCTGGTCTACCTAGTGGGATAAGAAACAACATGAGTACCTTTCGCATTTCTATTATGAATCCAAAAAAATTTAACAACGTATCATAAAAAAGCAGTTTATTTTTTAGAGTAAAATATTATCAGTAACTATATATGACAAGTTCATTGTTAAAGGATTTCCTACAGAAATGCTTACAAAAAAAATTATAATTTATTTTTTTCTACTGGACTTATTTTAATTAAAAAGCGGCGTCAAAGTTACTTAAATGGTTTATAATTTTTTAAAATAATCCGAGGACTGCGTCATATTGACTATTTATCCGTAAACAGTCCAATAGTGGTCTGTACGGTTGAAAGCTGTTACTCATTTAGTACTACTCAGGGGCACATGTATCTTGAAGATATGCTACGAACGCGAGTTACACCACCCCCACAACGCTCTACGATCGTATTAGATCGGGACCTACTGTTTAAAATGGATTGCGAATAATTGGTAGTAATTTATATCACTGTTGTAAATGATTGTGCCACTTAGAATACATCTGATTTTTATTTCATGCAGTCTGACTTTGTTTTTAATTTAGTCTGTTATTTGCCAAATATGATTACTTTCTTTGCTCATTGTTTGTTACAATGAATTAATTTTAAAAATGGTCAAATTCATTAGGTGAAGAGCACAGTAAATTGAAAAATAAAATGAAAATGACAAAAATAGGGCTCGAATTTATATATATAGATAAAATATAAAAGTTTTAGTAAGTCTAGCTCTGTCATACTTGAATAAAAATGAAATAAACAAATAATGCATATTACTAATCTTGCCTACACATCAGCTCGTATGTGCTAATATTTTAAATTTTCAAAATTTGAATAGTTCATGTAAGAAACATTTTACAATTATTTTTGGATTTTTCTACACTTATTTACTATACTATATTTTTAGCATGACTGCCACTAAGGAAGAACTACTGGTACCTCTCCAATGGATGAGCAAGCAACGACTCCTTCTCATACTGCAAACCATCTGGATAATAATGCGCCCTCGTGGCATGAATCGCTTGGAGAATCCTGTTTTCATGTACCGCGACCATCCCCCGCGACATCATTCGCTGGTACTGGAGATCCTTACCAGATCCCTTCATCAGCCATGCAGAACTGATGAAAGCTTACGGAAAGATCATGGGTCTGGAAAGAGTGAGCTACGTTCACGCCGTCTACGAAGAAGCTATGGGCGAGGATGTGCCAAATCTGGCACCACGGCTTCTGATGCAGTACTGCAGGACCACCATCCGGAAGACACTGTTCGCAAACAACCACTGGTTGCCGGATGGTATCCGCCAAATAAGCATTCCTTTTCTTCATCCCTTTTTGAAACTCGAACGATAGATTTATTGACTGCAAGTTAGATGTATTAGTTGGTGTTTTTATATCTAATCAGGAGTCTCCAAATTTTTGTGTCTCCAAGGGTCTAACTGATTGCTCCATAATGTCGGTAAAGCCAAGTCTTAATGTACAGTACCGACATACCATTTAAAACTTTATTTAAACAGAAGTGAAAAAAAAATTTACCTCCCTTCTACATCTTTATCATTACTGAATTAAATTTTATTTTAATCTTGATTTTTTTTTTTTTTTTTTTTTGTGTAATTTAACTATTTTGTGGTGATACATACAATAGCAGAAATTTAGGCTTAATTGGAGTATTAAGCTTCACAAATCAATTTTGTTACTTTTATTGTTGTTTCTAATCCCACTTGGTAGACAGCAATATCTAGACAAAGTCTAAAAACCCATGTGGTCTCATGGGACGAGGGAAAAGGGGGAACAGGTCCTGTTGTGATGGATCACCCGTAGGCAGAAGTCTGAGTTGGTTACTTGACGTTAACTTTTTACGGGGTAGGCTAGTCAACCCAACCCTCTACAGTCCTATTAGATCGGGAATTATGTCTTAAAGTGGATTCTGAACCACTACAAACATCTTTGGCACCACTGGCACCCGGAACCCGAAACCTGTGGCACCGAACACTAGTCACTCGGCCATCAGGCTCGTTACTTTTAAGAACCATGCGTGTATTGAAAGCAACAATATTTAACATCGGTGTGTAAATATAATTAATAAGCATTTAAATGTATTGATCATCATCGTGTCTTTGATTGCAAAGCTATTGCAGTCACCATGCATTGTCTGGACAATCCCTCGGAAGAGATTTAGGGCAATCAGCGTAGCCAATATTATTAGGGAACACTCAGAGCCTGATGGCTAGTGCTCTGGCACTCGGTACCACAGATTTCGGTCTTGAATCCCGTCTGTGCCAGGGATGTTTGTAGTGGTTCGAATTCACTTTAAGCCGTAGGTCCCGGTCTCATATGACAGTAAGGGCTCAATCAGACTTCTCACTCACATCATTCCCAAATTGTAAAGAGGCAACTCAGCTCTAGACACAGTGATGTGGTGTGGTTTGGCGTAGTAGTATTCGGGAACACCATGATATTTGATCCCCTTGTACTCTTCAGGGGACACAACAACAGCAACATGTATTGATAAATGGATAGCCCAGCTTATAGGAAAATAATTTTCTAAACATGATGTTACGTCAGTTTTTAAATGGTTAATAATAAAAATTCAAAGTTATATGTAAAACTTTTTTCTATTGAAAATGCTTTTATATTTGCAATTTAAAGATATTTTTATTATTTCAGTATAGTGAGCTGAATTCATGGTGCTCACGGGCTAGTCTTGACCTGGGGCCGTAATTTGGAGACTCTTGTCCTAAAGCATAAATGTTTTTAATTTCAATCCCAATATTCATCATGTTAACATACAAGTGAATCCCATGTAGTTTTGCCTGCGGAGAACCAAAAAAGGTTCTCATTTCCTTTGCCTAAACAAAAAAATTTCCACCAGAAAGAAGCAAATAATAATTATCGACTATGAGCTATTGAAAAAAAAAAAAAGATATAATGAAATTATTCAACTATCGTATTGTTTAACTACTTAAAAATGTATATATAAAACAAAAATGGTCATTTGTATAATGTTTAACTACTGTTCTACCAGCTATTCGGTAGAATGGTAAACATTCAGTTAAAAATGAACGAATCGATAACTTGTTAGCGGCTTTACATAAGAGACGCGAAAAAAAAAAAATGTTTAATAGTTGTTGTGGAATTATTTTTATCCAATTTTTCCTTCAATATTATATAGTGTAAAATTTTAATTGTAAAAAATTAAAATTATTTTTATTGTCAATTAAAACCCACCCGAAATTACCTTCAATTCGGTAGAATGGTTTCATTTTTAAGCATCCAGTTTAAAATGATCGAATCGATCGCTAGTTAGCGGCGTTACATAAGTGACGCAAAGAAAAATGTTTAATAGTTATTGTGGAATTATTTTTATCCAATTTTTCCCTCAATATTATATAGTTTAAAATTTTAATTGTAAAAAATTAAAATTATTTTTGTTGTCAATTAAAACCCACCCGAAGTTACCTTCTAGTCGGTAGAATGGTAAACATCCAGTTTAAAATGAACGAATCGGTCACTTGTTAGCGGCGTTACATAAGAGAAACAAAGAAAAAAAGTTTAGTAGTTGTTGTGGATTTATTTTTATCTATTTTTTACTTTAATATTATATTGTTTAAAATTTTAATTGTAAAAAATTAAAATTATTTTTATAGTCAATTAAAAACTCCTCCAATATTATTTTTTCTCCTATTACACCGTTGTGTTTGAATCTTTGACCGCTTGCTGGTTTTCAACGCTATAACTGATCGTACAGTAAAAATAAAAGTTTTTTAAAAACTAATAAATAATAGAGTAGAAATTGTATATTTTTTCTGTAGTGTTTTTTGTATTTAGCAATTGTTTTGTACAAAACAATCTCAGTTATATTTAAACTAAATCTAAAGTGGCATTCTATCAGCTAAAGATTCTTTTTTTTACATCGATATTAATGAAAAGAAATACATTTAACTTTTGCATTAGAATCAGGCAAACTTTGAATTAGTTGTGATAGTTTTGTAAAATTAATATTCATTATCATTATCATTAACAAATAAATAATTTTAAGAAAAAATTCTCCCAAATTGGCAACATCGTGCCTGTATGGTATTCCTACAACATGATTTTAATGGAATATCTCCCGGTAACATGGTATTTCTTACACGGTTTGAGAATTGAGGAAAATCCCCTATAGCACGGCATTAATGATGAAATTCCACATGCATATTTTTAAAAAATAGATCATATACGAACTGGAAATACTTTTGAAGACGTATTTTATTAAAAACTAAGATTTTTGTTTCATGGTGCTAAAGAAGTGAGATGAAAAAATAATAATATTTTTAAATGCCAATATATTTCTTTTCATCAAATATTATTTTAATAAACATATATCTTAGTTAGGTGGGGTTTTTTAACTTTTGGAAACTTACATCATGATTTTTGTACTGTTTTTTTCGTTAAATAGTTTTTTTAAGAACGAACGTAAAAAAAAAAAAAAAGAAAAAAAACCGTGTTATATTGGGATTACCTGTATTCTGCGCACACTTTTTGTGCACTTATTAAGTATGCTTCACCGTTTAGTTTTTGTAATCTGATTATATTGTGATGTTATATTAGGATGTTATTGTATTGTGATGCTATAGTATTTATGATATTAATAAATATATTGTGATGTTATCGCTTTGTATTGTGACATTATAGTATCAGCACTGAGATGCTATAGTACTTTATTACCTTGTGACGCTAATAACTGTTATTTTATTCTATTGTGATGTGATAAATAAACTTTCCTCTCAAGCATGATATAACCACAACTATGAATTAGTGATAAATAACATGAATTTAGATTTAGGGATTCACGTCTGTTAATCGTAGTCAATTCGTGTCTAGTTACTTCCACGTTATTTTTATGCTTTCATTCATTGCATTTTAATATGCAAATGATGCAATTGTCTGGATTATAAGTATATTGCATATTTGTTATGTGATGTTCATTTATGTAAAAAAACCAATATGTTAAGTTTTCTATTGTTCTTCCAGCTTTTGCAAGCTGATGAAATACTTAGATTTTTGTAAATGTTGGCAATTATTAATAAATTCTGGATGTATAGCGAAACAAATGGGTTACAATTATTTTTAAAAATTCTGCCCCACAGATATTGCTTAATATACTATCACCTGTAATTTTTTCCCTGATATAAAAGAACTAATTTAATTTCTTAAGGCTTACACCCTGATACAAAAGCATAATGTACGAAATATTCATTATACTTAGCATACATCTATTTTTAGTGGGGGAGGGGGGCAGCGAGGAATCACGATACCTAAAATACATAAATAATTAGTTGAAGTTATGGCAGAAATCAAAAATCATTCTGTTGAAAGGAAATAATGGACTATTTCAGGTTATAAATCTGACAAATTAAAAGAAATAAAAAGTCACCATCTAACATATAAATTTTACATTATGGCATCTAAGAATGCCTTTTCGCTGCACATGAACCGCCATTTTATCTCCTTACGCATACACGAGCAGCAAGCAAGACTAAATCGAATGCATTCAATAATAACTAGCAGAACCCGGCATACGTTGTCCCTGCCAAAAATAATAATAATAATAATAATAATGCGTTGTAGAAAATTAGATATCGCGAATAAATTCTCCACGTTGCAACATATGTACATATTAATTTTCATGAATATCGTCTGGACGGTATGTAGGAATAAATGCTGCAGCACCGTCTGGTGGCAAGTTACAATAAAGTGGATAGCGGGAACAAATTTTAAATACTCGAATACACATTTTTACCAATTTTCAAAGCAATTGGTAGAACTGTTTAGAAGTTTATGTACTGCAGCACCATCTGGTAGCGACTTACAACAAAGGGGATAGCATAAAAACATTCTCCATGTTTTGTGAAACACACACAAAAAACTTCATCAAAATCGGTCAAGCCATTTAGAAGGAACTCAGTAACAGACACACGTACAGAAGAACCCGATTGCAGCCCCACTTACCGGATCCAATTGTGAATCTAAACCATCCAGGGACCCACACACAAAAGTTTCATCAAAATCGGTCAAGCCATTTAGAAGGAACTCAGTAACAGACACACGTACAGAAGAACCCGATTGCAGCCCCACTTACCGGATCCAATTGTGAATCTAAACCATCCAGGGACCCACTCAAATACACATAAAAAACTTCCTCAAAATCGTTAAAGCCATCAACCAATTCCTTCTCTGTTCCTTTAAGAATCCTTTCTGAATTCAGAAAGAATTCTTTTTGAATTCTTCTAAAATTCTTTCTTAATTCTTTTACAATTCTTCTTCCAAATTCTCTTTAATTCTGATTCTTCTTCAATTCTTATTAAATTATTTAAAATTAATTATAACACTCTCTACATCGAGCCTTTTAAAAAATGTGATATATACAACAATAGACTGCCAATTGGAATTTATATTTATTTTAAGAAATTTAAGGCCACCCCTCCAAGCCTCCAAATATCCTATCCGTGACAATTAATGCTTATAGGTGGGGTTTTTTTTTTAGATAGGACACACACTTGATAGGATACAACAATAGAATACACACTTGATAGGACACAACAATTTTCTCTTTGATAGGACACTCCTTGTGGCATTCTTATTCTCTTTCAGCATTTTAAACAGCGAACTTTGAAAAAGAGTTGTTCGTGCTGTGATGAAACGTATTTGCTTTTAAGTGTGATACTCCATAGCGCGAGTTACAAATATCCACTTCCAGGGCATGTTGGTATTGCAGAGAATGGACTAGCAGATTCTCATCCTAAATTTTCTCTAACACATTCATATATCATTTGGTATCTCCGAAAGAACTTGTATTTCAACAAAAGAAACAAAACACAGACAAATGCAACAGTGGGTAAGCGGAAAATACTTTCATTTGAATAATCTTAAATCTTCACTTAGACTTCTACCTATAGTATTTTGACAAAAACACACCGGAAACTGTTGAGCAATTTTTTCAATGCATTTTTTCGATGCAATATACGTAGAACCCAGAAACAAACTACAAAGTGCTTTCGGATAGTTCTTTCTTTTTGTAATACTACATATATCTGAGGATGCATATTATAAGACTGCCAAAATACTTCAATTTCTACAGGAAGTCTCATAATCTCTTTAGTAATGGAGTACCCCACGTGTTCTTTTTAGGGATTTTTATTTTTTTATTCACTTTTATTTCTAGTTATAATTGCAATTTACATTTTCTTGTTATCACTCCAATGTTAAAATGTAGTGCTCTATTCTATCAACGATTTTATCTATTCCTGTCTTTTTCATATTTGTTCATCTAATTTTCTTTTGATTGTCAGAAAGTACGTGCAACGTTTCATTTCTTTTTAAAATTGTGTTTGTATCTCAATATAGGGTCAGTCATTTTTGATGGATCATGATGATTTCCTTTATTTCGAGTTTTATAGTATAATTATACATGTTCAATTTCATTTGAATATATTGAGATAAAGCAGCAGCAGCGAACATACAGCTCAAATATACAAATCAACCAATCAATCCTTTCTTTTATTTCTTTTCATGTAGTTGCAAGTGACAAGTTTGGTTGTTTAAAAAGGAATTTTGATATACTAAAATATCGTATTTATCGTACTACTTTTCTTTTAGTTTGAATTATAGGAACTTCTATTTAGTGCATTCATTATCAGTTTGTGTTAAATAAACGCGTTTTATTATGTTACCAAGTTATAATAATTTTGTTCTTGCTAAGCCTTTCAGGAAAACTTTTGCATATAGATGGGCTTATGGTTATTACACAGTATTAGAGGATCCACAGAATTCTTTTCTTGGATCCGATTCTCTAAAATTTTTAGATTTAAATCTTGGTGAATATTCTTTATTTGAAAAAGGAATTGTAAATGCAGGATTCCCTTTTAGATTTGATAATCCTTCTTTATTTCACACTTCTTGTAAAATGTTTGTTAGAGATGAAGATCTTTATAGCCAAGCGTTGGTAGAGGAATGGAAAACAATTAACCTCTCTACATTTAGATTTGCCTGTCAAAGAGGAACTCAAGATGAAAAATCTTAGTCGAGCTGAAGGATACTGGCCTTACATTAAAAGTTTTTGCATATATCCTTCCAATGTTGTTCTTCTGTTTTACAAAAATCTATTCATTAACATAATTACTTCTGCAATTAGGCAGTCTGATCATAAAGTTGATATCATCAGAAAAATATTTAAACCACTCCTATTCATTTTAAAACCCTTCCAAATAAGTACTAATACAGAATATTATCAGTATCCCTTGACTGATTTCTTACTACCCATCTTGTATGAAGAATGCCAAGATTCTGAAGTAATCAAAGACTTTTTGTGTGTGTTTGATTTTGAATATTTTATTGAAAATGAGATAAACCCAAAAAAGGTGGAATATTTATTTCATCATGCTCATGAAGCCGATGTCTACTTGTGGGAAAAATACCTGACATTAACTTTTGGGTTGCTGAGTGCATTATTAACCCTCGCATTGAAAGACTAAAGTTATTTTTAAAATATCATAATACATTGGAATTGACTGCAAAATACTATGAGATGCAAATTGTGACAGTATTAGCGTAAGCAGAATTTCAATCTTTCTTTTTACTGTAATTTAAAGAGTAGCCATAGATATTTCTTATTTGTTTTTCCTTTGTCTTTAAATGTTCTTAAATCTAATTTTTTATTGTTGTTGTTGTTGCTGTATCCCCTGAAGAGTACAAGTGAATCAAATATTGTGGTGCTTCCAAATAATAATGGCTGTTGATTACCAGCTTAGAGTATAAATACTCTTCCGAGGGATAGTCCAGACAATGCATGGTAGCTGCAACAGCTGGACAGTCAGACATGATGAAGAGTAGGCTCAATTCAGGGCAGTTGCTACATTTTTTGGTTATTTTTTTGCACGCAGAATCAGAAATTTTCATGGTTTTTCTGTTGACATTTAGTTCTGTAATTTGGTATTCATTTTTCTCTTAGAAGGAATCATAAGTTTAGATTTTCTGGCAGTCTGATCCAGACTTCTGACATTCTTTGCCAAAGAATCTGCAGTTTCATTAAATTCCAAATCCACATCTATAGGGATCCATTACTCATATGGATTTGAAATTTAATGAAACATTATTTATTATTAACAATATTTATTGTTACAATTAAACAAAGAATCATGAAATTCTGGGGTGGAATTTACATTGAAAGAAAGGCAGTGTATTTCTTTTTATATATACATATAAGGAAAATTTTTAATTAATAAATATTCATAATCTCTTATTTTGTAAGTAGTTCCTAATTGTATTCACAATTTTTCTTTTCTTTTTTGGCTTGTGCTTTTATATAAATTCAAATATTTCTAAGGAAATTGGAGAAGTCACTGATCTTGCATACTGTTAAAAAAAAATAGATAGTATTAAAGACTATTAAATATTTATTTTTTACTAGAAATGATAAAATGTTTTTTTAATTTATAATTTCCTTCAATCCAAGTATTGAATTTTTAATTGTTTTATTCTTTTCTGAATACATTTGTTATGTGTGAAAAATTACTAATGAGCTATTTAATTTTGAAGAATTACTTTTATGTTTTTATGCTTTCATTTGATTTATTATGTATTGAACTGCAATAGCCTGTTGTATTGCATATAGGTTGCTGATTAAAAAGAGCTCTGCATAAAAGCAGTAAGTTAGCTGAATAGAAAAATTCCCTGCGTAGTGTCATAAATAATAAATCTATATGCACCTTATTTTCATTGGGTTCTTTGGAGGGTTACATGTCCTTCCTTTGTCTTACTTTCAAAGGTACCAAGAAACAGTGACAGCTCACTGAAAATCTTGCTGTAAAAATGATCAGCAAGAGTTCATGGGACAAATATTATAATAATACTCTTTTAACGTATTGGAGGAAGGAAAAAATCTGTTTTATTCCAGAACAAAGGCATTTTTTAGAAAAATCAAACTCGTGAATAATTTATATTGAAAATAATAACCTTAAAAATAAATAAAATTAAAAAATTATTTATATATTTAGTAAAAATTATCTTAATATTACTGTTTATTAAGTTGTTTCTTTTTTCTTTTCAGTAATCCTTTAATTATGCTCTTAAGGCTCCGAGGACCTTTTAGCCAAGGCAGAATTAGTGAGAGACGATATTTACTATGCCTGTTAGTTTTTTGTTGCAACAGACACAGAGTGACAGAGAAGCTTTTCTACAACAATGAGGATCAGGTTGCTGAGGACATATTAAGACTCATCTGGAAATCTATTCCTGATCCTTACTTAAGTTTGGAAGAATTGGATAATGTATATACATCTTTGAAAATGTCTTTTACTGAACATATGTTCAGTGAAAATATTACTGAAATCTTTAATTATTATAGTAAAACCGTGTCTAAAAGTGAATTGCACATGGAACCACGGTCTCTACAGCACTTATGCAGAATGCAAATTAGAGAAAGCCTAAGCCAAAATTTTCAGCTGCCAAAAGGACTGAAGCAACTTAAGATGCCATCAAAATTCAAAACTTATTTACAACTAGAACTTTAATGTCTTTATGTTTATTTAGGATATATACATTTAATTTTTAAATTATTATATGATGGTTTTTTTTTAAACATCTCAATATTTTTGTTTTGAATTTGTTATTTAGAAAGTAAGCTTGTAGCAATTTAAAATAAAATTATTTGAACTAGTTATATCTTAAAAGTATAGTATTGCTGATTTAAAATCAAGAGATTTAATTCTTAAAATTTTTATTCGTAAAATTTTAAGAATTAAATCTCTTGATTTCAAAATCATCAATCTTTATTAAGAAAGACTCATAAGTTCTTGAGTAAATTTTTTTATGAGATCATCTTGTAATCTTTTTGTTAATAATTTTCATTGTCCTTTATATTTGAATATAAAAATCTTTTTTGTATTCTGTAGTTAAAAAATATTATTAATGTATGTAATATTAAATGTATTAAAATTAATTTTTGTCATGTTTCTATAAAAGAATTCTTAAATTTCTGGATAATTTTTAAAATAGAAAATCATATTTTTGTTTAACATGTAACATGTTTTGCAAACAAAAGATTCTTTAGAGAAAAAAAGTATTTTTCTTAATGTTATTCTTTCTATCAAATTATTTTCTTCTCAAACTTCTTTTTATTTCAAAGGGGGAAAAAAGAAAAAATCTGGACAATTTGACTTTTATTATTTTATTTTTCAAAATCATTTAAACAGCATAAAACTTTAATTTTATTATTACTGTCCCTTATTGTCAAATATCCTTAGAATTTTGTTTTTCATAAAAAGGAAAGGATCAATTATTAAACAACTAAATGTGTGTTTCTGGCTTATAGACTCGGAAAGATAAAATTTTTACACTGTCACTTCATAGTTTGAGAAGAATTAGCACCTACTGACCAGTTTTCTGTCTTCGTTATTATTTACACCTAGGTCATTATTATAAAGTTGTGGTTGCTACATTTTTTTCTCTGTTCAAAAATGACTTTCCATTAATGTATTTTTTAAAAAGGATTCTTCATCTTAAAACAATGTTATTCTAATTATGCATTTTCTACTGCTCCCATTTGCAGTCTACCTAAAGTTGCAGTAACAAATATTATATATTTGTAGATTTGAAAAAAAAAAAAAACATTATGTAGGAAATTAAAAATGGATTATTCTTAAATGTAAACAAACTACTAAATAACATTTATGATTTATGTAATTTTTAGTATACTATTTCTGCGATTATATTTTAAAAATTTGAAAGTTTCTTTTAAATTTTCATAATTTTAAACAGTGATTCAGTTTATAGTACAAGATATTTATTCATCATTTAAAATATTTATAATAAAGATATTTAAGTAAAAGAAATTCATTTTTAAAATTGAATGTTGCAGAATCTTATATAACTCCTATTTCTCTTATGCTTATTCTATAATCATTTTGTGTTCACATTGCATTTGATTTTAAGAGTGACATACATTTTAATGTTTTTTTAACATTTGCCAATCACTTGAAGATAACAAATTATTTATGTATTTCATCAATAGTTTTTAATTCTGCAATTTCTTAAATGAATATTGTTATGGTATTATATATATATATATATATATATTTCATTAAATGAATTCAACCCACTGTGGAATTATGGGCAGCGAAAAAAGCTGATATACTGGCTAAGAAAGTAACTTTGACAGAGCACATCATTTCATACAACTAAATTATTTGTTAATTTGATTCTTAAGAAAATTCTTAAACAAAATATGATTCAACACTAGACCTTTAAGAGCAAAACTACTCCCAAAAGAGTCTCCAATCAAATTTCAGTATTTCTGTGACATCATGCAAGTAAAATAAGTGTATTATATTTGGTAATATTCACGTTTTGAGCTAAATATGATATTGCATTTACTGTTCATTCTTTTGTATTGGCTAATGTTCATCGTGTTTTACAATGAGTTCGATTGAATAACAAATAGTTGAGGACAACGAGATCAATGTAAGTAATGCCTTCATAATCATAATCATTGTTGCTATTAATATAAATAATTAATAATTATAATTATTATCGTTATATTTATAAATATTTTTTATGATAATGCTTGAGCAGAATATTTATTGTTAATTGTTTAATACTTTATATTTATTTTTGAATTTAAATATTTATTTACAGAAATGTTTGATTACAGAATTTTATTCAGAATTTATTTGAATTCATAGTCATATTTTGAACAAAATATAAAACCCAACATTTTTATGTCAGTTTTTTTTTTTTTTTTAAACTTAAATATTTCTTGCAATACTGAAAGTCTAGAATTACAAGATATTACTTTTAGAAATTTTAATTCGTAACAAAAATAAATATTTCTATATTTGTATTAAAATTATTTTTAAAATATAATATAATTTGTTAAAATTTTTATTACTCTTAGGAGAATCTATTTGCCCCAGTACCTAATAAGAAAATTATAGTAAGTAATGGGAAGACTAAAAATCATAAATGCGATGTATGTAAACGTTTATTTCAAAAGCATACAACCTAAATAGACAAAAGAACGTGCACAAAATTGATTCTTCATCGTCAGAAATAGAAGAATTTCTTTTCGACTGTAAGAAATCGTTGCAGACATAAAAATAAAACAACATAAATTCGTTCCGGAAAAAAGACAAAATTTAAAATGTTCTGAATGTAACAAAATTGTGCGAATGTAATAAAATCAATCATTTTGTCAAGATCATCCTGACATTATAATAGTTAGACATTCATTTACATCAGTAGAAGATTTCAGCGTGTGAAAATTAAATGAAGAAAAGCAAACTTCTGCATACTACATCCTAAAAATTTAATATGGGATCAAAAAATAAAACAGTCAAACATTTTGCTTGTCATAGAAGTGGTATATTTAATTCTAGGATAATTAATTCTAGTGGTATATTAAAGTTCCGGAAAGCGATATTTAAAACTAGGTGGCTCAATAAAATAGGCTTCTATTGTCCAGCAAGCATGCACGCAACTTTTTTTGACAATAGTAGACGTATCATTTGTATCTACTCGTATTGGACATTCTTGTGAGATAGGTCGATTGAGACTCACAAAGCCTGAGAGGATAGAAATTGCTGGACAATTGCATGTTGATATTCCAATACCAGATGTATGCAAAATAACAAATACTGTTTCTCCACGAAGCGTCTTGCTGCCACCAAAGACTTGACTTGAGAAATATTGCAAAATCATATGGAGTCAGTTATCAGAAATGAAAATGAAGCTTTATCTATGGATAGTTGGGTAAAAGAAATGAAAATGAAAGATTATGGTCCAATTTTATTATATAAGTTACCAGGAGAAGTGTCTGAAAGGCTTCGTATGAGGTTTTATGAATGAAGCGCAAGAATGAATTTTAAAAAAGCTATGCGGGAATGAAATTATATCAATTGCTTCCACGTATAGGATAAATAAATATAACATCCAACTTACTAGTTTAGTTGTCAAAGATGACAACTTGGAAGGTTTTCCAGCGGCCTTTTATGGAGTAATCGTCAATGCGAGGCAAATTTCAGAAACTTTTTTGATGCCATTAAATTAAGAACTACAGATATAGCCACTAAAACCTTCATTTCTGATGACTATCCAGCATATTATAACGCCTAGAGTAGCATTTTCCCTCCATCACAATTTAACATCATTTGTGACTGGCACGTAAAATGTGCTGGAGAAAGAAGCATTGAAAATACGAAACCCTGAGAAAAGAGTCATCATTCTAGCATCGCTGGATCCTTTATCAAATGAACTTGACATATTTACATTTAATGAGTTTTAACAACTCATTCGCAATACGTGTGTCGCGTTGGTTAGAGTATCCGGAAACTTCGGCCTTTGCAAATTATTTTGACACATTACCAAAAGTCGGCCCCATCAATGGGCTGCTTTAGACAAAATTCAAATATTAATACTAATATGAGTATAGAAAGATATAAAATACAACAGTGATTTAAAAAAATGTGGTTTTTGCTTGGACAACTCTCTTTCATAGCTTAATGAAATCTTTGCAAGTTAAAATAATGAATAGGATCATTACAACGTGGAAAAATTTGGTGCAACATAGATGTATCTCCCTCGTTGGTGCACCTCGGACAACATCTTGTCAGCTAAATTATCTACAATTTTGACAATGGGTTCACTGTCGAATAGTAATTCATCACTACGTGTGTTGCAGTGGAATGCGGGTGGTCTGTTCCCACTCCAAGAGGGCTGAGCTTTGCAGGCTCTTACATTTCACGATATTGATGTTTTCTCTATCATGGAGACCAATCTAACTGAAAATAATATCAGATTTCACTCATTTCCGGGATACTCTTTGTATCTGTTGCCGAAGGCTAGAGAAGTAGTGAGTGGTATACTGAAAGGTGTCAAAAAACATCTGACTTTCAAATAATCAAACAAATGAAAAGTGAGGACAAGACTGAATTAATCAAACTCAAAGAATGAAAGAACGGCCATGATTTTAAAATCTATAGTGTTTATTGCCCTCCTAACAACAAACCTCCTTCAATCTACCTTCTGTACTAACTAGCACAATATTTATTGGTGATGTTAATGCACATTCTCCCAAATGGGGGTGCAATGATACAAATCACTCAGGGAAAGAAGTGGAAGATTTACTGAACACATCTACTTTAGAATTAATTTATAACTGCAACGACCCACACACATTTTTACATTATAACGGAACTAAACCAAATCCAAATCTTTTACTCGTGTCTGCAGATCTGAGTCAGTCTACAAAACGTAGCGTCTTGGAGGATCCTGGTTCCGGCCACAGACAAATCCTGGCGGAGATATCTTTCCCTGTAAAAACAGGTTTACTGAACATAAATCCGTTTTTCCTGGAATTTCAAGAAGGCTAATTAGAAACTCTTCTCTGATATTGCAATGCCAAAATGCATGCTCTGCAGTCTTGGAGAGGACATGGATTCATCTCACCTTCCTGTCTGCCCTGCACTTGTTTCCCTCTACTGTGTATGGTTGTTACTGGAGGCTAGGGCCCTTATGGGCTAAACATGTCACTATGTGATTTCTTTCAATTCTCGTTGTTGCTTTCATGTTCCTTGTTTTCTTTTTCTTTAATTTCTTTTTATAGCCTGCCATTGGAAATAATAAAAAAGCGTGGAAAATTAACAAAAAAGATTTGTAGTTCATAGTATAATAATTCTTTTTAGCCCTGCCATTGGAAATAAAATAAAATAAAAAAAAACCTGTAAAATTAACAAAAAAGATTTCTCTTATCAGAAATAAACATAAAATAGCCCAAAATAATCTAGACAATATTAACACTTATAAAACAAATGAGAATGAGTGGTTTGTTCCCTCTTTTTACATCTCTAGGTGATGTGTATTCCGTAAAAAAAATGGATATTAATTCTTGACGTTCCTGTAATTTATTGTGCGACACCTGTCAAATTTGCTTGCATCAATTTCGATGTAGTTGTGCAGATTCATGCATAAAATATAATATCTGTAAACATATTCATCCGTCATCTCGTAAGAATGGAAAGTGATAAAGCTTCTTTGAAGGTTTTCAATGTAACCCCTTTGGACAACGACTAAGGAGAAGACCGAAAAAGAGATCGGTCGACTGTTTGGACTCTGATTTTAATGTTATTAAGATAAAAAAATTGGAGGTCCACGACCCAGAGGACAACAGCCTGGGTGGATCTTTTAAAGAAGGCCAAAGCCCACAACGGGCTGTCGAGCCAGTTATGATAATGATGAAACATATTCATATTGTACGTATTAAAAATAGTTTCGGCAATAAAAAAAAAAAGAATCAAATAGAAGATAGTAATTTAACCATCAATATAAGGGAAAATGAAGTTGGAGAACAAGAAAAGTTTATTTTATTTAAAGAACAAAATAATGAAAAAAAAATTAGAAAATCTAAAAGAAAAGGCAAGTTCTTCAGTTTTAGAGGCAATACCAACAAAATAAATCGCTTACATCTGAAGTGCAATGCACAGAATTTTTGAAAGATTTGTTAACATCTTTAAACAAATGTACATCGTTAGCTGTTCATAAACATGTAAACTCCTGCAGCTACAGAAATTGCACCTACAAAAATGTAGAAAAACAGAGACAATTTCCTGCAAAGAAGAAGAGGAAACTGCAAACTGTAGCAGATAGTTAATCAACCAGATAACTCTGATCTGCAAATTATACTGAATAAAAAAATGTTTGCTTCTAAAAATAATTCAGAAGTTGTCATTTAATAGTATTTAATAAAAAAAAAAATAATTGAAGTTATTTTATTTTATGTATGCTAAACTCATCAAGTAAGGAAAATAGGCCTACTGGGAATCCCATCTTACTTGATTTGATTTAAAGGGATAACACATCTAACACTTTACCTCTTAGGTGATGTGGAAAATTGCGCAATTTTCAACATTTATAGTTTTGGACTAGTTCAACTATGCATTTATCTGTTTCTGCATACATTTAATTATTAAATATTACTTATTCTTATTTTTCTAATTTTAAATAAAATTGACTCTTGCCTTTAATTATGTTAATTACTTTGTTGGAAATTTCATGATGAAAAAGGCAGACTTATTAAAATGTAAAACTATTTTCTGTCATTAAAGTAATTTTTTTCCTTTTAAATTTTTATAAATTCGCTCGTTTAAAAATTGCATTAAAAACTGTTAATTTCATTTCTATCATGTATGAAACCTGATTCTTCTAATGATTATGAGATTTAACCTGTATTTTGCAATTTTTATTGATTGTGTTATCATAATTGAATTTGTATACGAATAATGTCAATATTTTTAATTTTTTCAAGGAAATATTAAAATACTGAATCGATTACATGAAAAAGCGAGTTAGAAATTTCGCGTTAAAAAGCGAGCGTAATGAAAGTTCGAGTTAAAAAGCGAGGTAGAGGCTAATTAACCATGTTAATTAATTTTGTTAATCAACTACGTTGCACCATAAGTTAGTTTCTCGTGCTGTTTCTAGCAACACCATTTATATGAAGATCTAATGATATTTATAAAAATTATTAAGAGTGTCTTCTTTTTTGGGAGGGAGAGGGGCAAATGTACAAGTAAACATCTAAGTTTTCATAGTTATCTAGTAAGATTTTCTGATTATACACAGCGAATTAATAGAGTCAATATATATATATGTGTGTGTGTGTGTGTGTGAAAGAAAAATGAATTAAGTAAAAAAAAAAAAAAATCAAAATACAAAAATTTAAAATGATACAAGAAAATTTTTATTTAAAAATTATTTATTTTTTATTATTTGATTTGAATTAGGCAGCTAACAATAAAGAGTCAAATATCAGAACACTATGCAACATTCATGAAAAGAAGGAAATAAAAATCAATGCAAGTATTCTAGCTGACGACGTTAAATAAACTTAAGAAAAGTAATCGCTTTGCCAGCCTGGAGAATAATGCTTAAGTAAAAAAAAAAAAAAAAAAAAAAAAATCAAAATACAAAAAATTCCAGCATCAGCCAGTTGCACCATAGAAGGGGAAAAAAAAAAATTTGGGGGAAAATTCAGATTCAATAGAGGAAAAAAAGGGTGCAAAAGTCTGTCTTTAGTCTCTTTTCAATTGTATAGAAAAATAAACATCAATTTTTAAAGGGGAAACGGATGAATTGATTACTTGTTGGGGGGGGGAAGCAAGTCAAATATCCGCTGCTCAAAGCAGTTTTGAAAAAAAAAGTGCTTAGTCACATTGTAAAATATTTTTTGTTTAATTTTTCTTTCGATAGTACACAATTTAACATTTTAATTAAATTATTTAAAAAAAAGTTATTTTAAATTTTATTAAACAATTTTTTTATTATATTTAAAATCTCTCAAAAATTACTTTCCTGCCATATTGCATTTAAATGCTGAAATCCGCTTGACAATTTTTCAAGGAAAGTGTTGCGAAATGTAAACTTCTGTAGTATACTTCCGGAGATGATCATAAAAATGTTGCATTTTCATTGGACACTGAATCAGGCCTTGTAAATTAAATCCCTAAATCTTGACAGAAAAATTTCTTTTCCGTAAATGCTGTCAGAGCCCTCTGCTGGTATCGAATTGTAAACAATAGGAGCGATCATTTTGCTCAGATACATTATTAAAGCTATTTGGAGTTGGTTGGATGTGTTTGGAGAGAATGTGAAGACCCTAAGTACTAATATTTTTTTTAAAAAATGTCAATAAGTCGACTAAAATGTTTATTTATATACTTTTTAATTCCAAATAATTTAATTATTACATTCCTTAACAATTTTTTTTTGAATTAGTTCATTACGCAAACCATTAGAAATAAACACTGACTTTGAGAATCTTATATGTTTCTTATTACCCATTGTGCACAGAGAATATTCGGATTCTAAAGTAATCCAGGATTTTTTTTCTTGTCACTGTTTTTGTAAAGTTTATGAAAATGAACCAAGAATCAAAAGCATTAGAATATTTGTTTCAACATGCTCAAGAAACTAATAATTCAGCTAGAAGGAAAATATCTGAAATTAACTGCTGGATTGCTCAATGTATTACTTTTACTAACTTTAAAGCGCTGAATTTATATTTTAAACATCACAATGTGTTGGAGTTGGATGCAGAATATTATAGAAAAACAATTATGGATATTTTAGTTTCAATGAAGTAAGTAATTTTTTTTTTTTTTTTCTCTTTTGAGTTCGAAGAGTGAAAGTCATAGATATTTTATTTTCTTATTTATTTTTTTTCTTGCATTTATTATTATTTTTTATTATTCTTAAATGAAATTTGTTATGAAAGATAACAGTTGAAACAAAAGCATCTTGAAAATCAGTTGTGGGATTTAGATAGAAAAAAATGCAATATAATTCTTATAGACACAAAATAAGTACAGATTATATTAATAATAATTCTCATTTCTGTTTAATAAGGAATTCCTAATTACTTAAACAATTTGTAAAGTTTTTTTTTTTTTTTTTTTTTTTTTCATCCTATAGTTTACATTTTTAAAAGAATTAAAAAAGTCTTACTGATCCCATGTATTATTTTGAAGAAAAAAAATATTATGGGATCAGTAAGACTTCTGATTCTGTAATATAGATTCACTTATCAAACGCAATTGAATGTGCAATTCTTGTAGGGATTTATGAAGCTAGAAAATATGAAATGTTCTTTAAGTACAAATTTTGATTAACTGTCAAAAATTAAACTGATTTTTCGATGCTTTAATCTTTTCTCAATACTTTAATTTTAAATTTAAAAGCTGCTTTTTAATTATCAGATGAGTTTCAGATGAAAAATTACAAATGTATTTATTTCTAATAAGCCTTATTATTGATTAAATTTTTTTGTTTTAATTTTCATAAAATGCTACCTTATGTTAATTAAATTAAATGTTAAATTATAATGGCCCATTAAGTTTGTTTCCAAAATGAAGTTATAGACCAGAGCACTTTTGCTTTGAAACTTGACAACAGAAAAAAATTCTCCTGTTTAAACTGAAAATGATTAATATATCAATTCTATTGAATTGAAAATAAAAGGATGCGTTCACCCTTTTTATTGTCATGCTTTGTCTGTTATGATGCCAGGAAATAATTTTGATTCCGGCTTTGAAAGTGACCAACAAGTTCTTTGGGTTAAAGATAAAGTATTGCCATAACATAAAAAAAAGTTCTGGTACTGGTATTTTATTTTAGAAGCAAGGCATTTTGTAAAAGAAAACAAATTCCACAAATCTTTATTGAAATGAATAGTAAAATTACATAGAAAAAAATTACATATATTTCTAAAAATGAAATAAAATTACATATACTTCTTAAAAATGAACTGATCTTAATGAATTTTTATGCTATTAATTTATATTTGTTTATCCATCTCTATTATTATTTACTTACTGTAATTTATCTATGCCTTTATTTCCCTTTCAGTATCCCAGTATGTGTATTCAGGCTAATTCAAGCAATCGTTGGACAAGATAGGATAAGGGAAAGGCGACATATGCTATGTCTGCAAGTCTTTCATTTCTGCATCGTCACGAAGGTGTCTCACAACAGTATTAATATTCAAGAAGCTCAAGAAACATTAAGGCTGATCTGGAAATCTATTCCTGATGCTTTCTTGTGCTTGGAAGAACTAGATGTTGTCTTTACATTTTTAAAAAGATTTTTACAAGTTTTATTTCCCGAAAGGAATATTGAATCCATATTTCATCTTTCTATTGAACAAGTCTCTAAATTTTATCTTGAAACTGTGTATAAAATGGAGTCACACTTGGAACCTCGGTCTCTACAACACTTATGCAGAGTACAAATTAGAGAAAGGCTCAGTCACAATTCTCAGTTGCCAAAAGGACTGGAGCAGCTTATGGTGCCATCAAAAATTAAATCTTATTTACAACTTGAATTTTAATTCTTTGTGAAGTTTATTCAAGATAGCTTCATAAATTTTAAAAAAGTCAGCCTTTTTTTTTTTAATCATTAAGTATCTCATTCTTATTTTGCATTTGTTATTGAAAAAAGGATAGATATTATACCATTTTAAAATGAAACAGCTCAAATATATTGTGCCTTATCATAAATGAAATCATGAAGAAAATTATCATAAATGAAAGAAAAATATTTGAAAGTTTTACTATTATTTAAAAGTTTTATTACTATAAAAGTTTTATATTATTTTAATATAGTTCATGATTATTGTTTATATTATTATTTATTTTATATAATTTTAAATTTTATATTTATTAAAATTATGGACAGAAGTATTTGGCTTAAGTAATTTCAAACTTCAAAGAACTTTTGGAAGAGCATCTTGTAACATTTTTTGAGCAATTGTTTTCATATTCTTTAACATTAAATTAATTAATTTCATGACTCTTATTTCAAAACCAAATCAATAGTTAATTTCGTACGAAAAAGTAAGTAGTTTTTTTTTTTTTTTTTTTTGTGTGTATGTTAACTTTTGTATTATTTTATGACAGAAGTTCTATAGAACACTGCATTTTGGTGCTTCTTTTTTTAAATACTTTTGTTAACAGTGAAACCCTACTGTTTATCTGAGAATCTTTTTTATTCTTTTCATTTTTTCTAACTTCTTGGTAAGAGCAGTTGGATAAACTGAGATAAAGCAGCTAAAAAAAGTATAAATCCCAAAGTCAAGTCAATTTTATGAAGGAAATATTCTTTTCTTAATGTTTTATCTATCTATATATTGTATGAGGTCAAATCTCGTATTATTTTGTTATTGTTTTCTATTGATTGTAAAACTTTATTTAAATGAATTTTTTTGCAATTTTATGGGTGACTATACTGTTTCATAAACATAAAATTGGTAGAATTATTGTAACAATATTATTCATATAATGTTCATATAGTTTCATGAGTAATTTTGAAAATGAATTATCATAATTTTGCTTAATGTTAGACAAAAATTCTGGGGAAAGAAAACATTTACCCTAAATGCTCCTAAAGTTTTTAAATGATGTATTAAAAAAAAATCACAACTTCTTTCATCATTTCAAGATAAAGAACAAAAATCTGAAAAATTTATGAGAAAACACTATAAAATGAAAGTTAAGTAAATTATTTATTATTATTTAATATTAATTTTATGGTATTTAATAGATCTTTTAATAAATCTGAGACATTTAAATTTTTTTAATTCATCAAAACACTAAATATTCTAGAATATAATATTTTATTAAAATTGCACTTGAGATTACATTACATCTTTAGCAACCATATTTATAAATTACATTACTGTCTTTTTTTTTTTTCTTGAAATAAAAACTTTTAAGTAGTATTCTTATTTTTAAATGTACTACATTTTAATCAATAAAAAAAACACTTCATTAAATATAATGTAAATATATATAATATACATGTGTGCTCACATGCATGTCTTGAATGGTAAAACACCAAATTTATCAGATATTATAAGAAATCATTAAAAAAAAAGAATCTATCAAATTAACTAATCATACACGAGATAAAGAACATTACATTG
Organism: Caerostris extrusa; assembly: GCA_021605095.1. NCBI lineage: Eukaryota > Metazoa > Arthropoda > Arachnida > Araneae > Araneidae > Caerostris > Caerostris extrusa. The sequence continues at coordinate 13,186 of BPLR01002633.1, read as the reverse complement.
ACTTCAATAGAACAATTAAAGAAAAAAGAAAGACATTGATAAGAATACTGGGACAGCCATCGTAGTTCACTATCAAATCCAAAGCCTCTGAAAAATAATTAAAAGCATTAAAAGGCAAAAATATTATATCACTTTAAAATAACATACACAAATAAAGATAAATAAGACTTGGAAAATCCTACCTAACACAATTTTCTCCAAACATCAAATCAACACGTACATTTTATCTAACACAAATCCTACCATCTGATGTTCATAAAAAAAATAACATCTGGTATTCATATTCACTAATATTTTTGACATTTATAACATGTATAGGATGCTAGTGTCCAAAGTAGTAGAACTCACCTTTCAACAATTTTCAAGCTTGAAATTATTCCAAAGCTTCGATTTTTTAAGTTATATTATGAATTTTTCAGTTGCTCTGTCAGAAAAAAAAAATTGAATAATGAATCTGAAGGTAGTAGAATCTTTCCAATTTTTTTTATTTTGATTCCTTACATTTATTTGTAAGTACAGCAAAACTAGTAAATATTTTTGTGTTTTTTACCTTTTACGACATGCATAAGTTACAGTGGGGCTATTCTAACCTGAACCCACACAGGTTTAAAATAAAATATGGATAATTTAGGTATTATCTAAGATTTAAGATTCTTTTAATGTGTAATGGGGCACAGCATTTTAAAATTAAAAGTATAAAGCATTATAAGAGCACATAGACTTATAATGAAAAGCTTTTACGTAAAATACTAAACTTAATAAATAAATTAACATCCTCAAAGAATTTTTTTTTTTTTTTTTTTTTTTTTTGTAAAACACAAAAATGTAAACAGCTACACTAAATTTATTTGTGCACGCTATAAATATTACTTTCTAAATTATAAAAAAAAAAAATTGTGGCATAGATTACTAATTTTTTGCGGAAGCTGGAATAGAGAAGGGTTTTCATGTGGCTACTCGTGCCACAGATACCTGATAATTCCTGCAAGAGGGAAACCATAACAGGTGTCTTCCCTATCCGATGGGGAATGTATCAGATTGCAATTTGGCTGAGGCAAGACATCATTTGGAATCAGTATAAACCGGTTTGGAAATTAGATTACTAACAGGATAATAGGTTTTTATAGATTTATATGCGAGTTACCAGGTGTTGTGTTAAAATAAAATAAAAGGCAAGCTGGAGTCCTATTTGAAAGGACAGTACATGAACACGCACCTTATCAGTGATAGTTCATCACATTTCAATTGTGCAAAGTTGGAAAAATAGTAATGTCTTCTTTTTGAAATTTCTATAAGAGTACTTTTTTTTTTTTTTTTTTTTTCATAACTATGAAGAACTACTATTATGAAGACGGATGATCTATTGGTTCAATCTGGGTTTAAATCTAGTAGTAAAAATTATATTTTTAAATTATTTTGGTATGCCTCGTTTTTGGAGACTTGATTTAATGATTTCTTTTATTTTCCATGGCTGTTTGATTTTTACTATCATTTTGTACTATTTGCATTGGGCTGTGCTTACCCAAATTTAGAATAGATTACCCAAAGTTTTATATATATATATTATATATTATGATTTCTGAGTGGCTAGCGCTCGGTACCACAGGTTTCGGGTTCGAGTCCCAGGAGTGCCATGGATCTTTGTAGTGGTACAGAATCCACTTTAAACCGTAGGTCCCGGTCTAACATGTTCGTAGAGCGTTTCGGGAGTATTGTTATTCCTAGTCAGTAACTTATCTTCAAGCTACATGCACCTCCTGGGTAGTGCTAAGTGAGTAACGTCGGTAACCTTTAGGCATCCAAGACAACTGTCTAAGTGTTTGCCAGCTGCATTAGAAGAAGAAAAAAATATTTCTCAAAGTCGTATGGATTGAATTCCAATAAAGTCATATCTAATACAGTCGAACTTCAAGGGAGACTCCAAATAATTCGAAGTTATAGAGTTTTCAACTTATAGAGGATTTCGACTTACGCGGATTTTGTAAGGAAATATTCGACTTGTAGAGGTTTAGATTCTTTCTAACTTATTTTGAGTTAGAGAAGTAAAATAAATAAAAATTCAAGTTACAGAGGTAATAAACATGTTTATTTGCAACTTATGTACTACAATAAAAAATCAAAATAATTCGAAAGAACCTTAAAATTAAAAATATGTATCAAAAAAAGTCAGTTATTAATATTATTATTATTATTATTATTGCTTTAAACAATTCGATCGTTCTCTATCTATAGCATTATCTAAGCTATAAAGAGCATAAAATTCTTTTTCTTCCGAGTTGCTATTTCATAGAATTGGTTATTCTATTTACTATATACTAATACATTATTTTCTAAGAAACAATGACGTGCATTGTCGGCAAATAAAGTCAGTAACTTATTTTTCTTCGAGCTATAGAGGTAATTAGTTTCAAAAGATCGGGTTGTAAAAAAGATTGTAAAATCAAACATTGCTAATGTTCGAGATACAGAGGTCCAATTTTTTTTTTTTTTTTTTTTTTTTCCGAGTTAAGGAGGGAAAATATGTACCAAAATGGCTTGTGGGAATTCACTCATTATTTCGCCTTATAGAGGAGGTTTTGAGGCTTGAAGGGAAGGGAACAAAAAAAAATTTTTTTCGAGTTATGGAGGTTTTCGCCTTAAAAGGTTCTACTGTAATACCAAATTTCAGAATCATTTGAATTTAAAGTTTTCACCAAATTCTACAAGAATAAATTTTAACAGATTATCGGCCATGAATTTCAATGGAAGAAGTTATGGGTTTAATAATGGCATTTCCTAAATTGGTGTGTCATTTATATATGTATAAATGATAGATTTTCAATATGCTTTACCTGAGAGGGTTACTGACTCTCTCGAATACTCTTCTTTAGCACATATTTAGTGATTCGACGTTCGAAAAATCTATTTATTTATAATTATCCAAGTTAAATATCATCATTCATAAGCCATGACATGCAATAGAAATGAATTTAAAAAAAAAAAACACCTGCCATACGAACAAATGATTTTAGTTTACCCGCATGCCAATGGAAAAGGATATATAAAACTTAATCTCATTGTAACATAATCCAAAAATATACTTGGTAAAATATGTTTTTTATAGAGATATGTTCAAATAAAGTGATTATTTGGCTTAAAATGGATTGTAGGACACGTTGTACATTTGGGTATTCTATGGCAAGATTATAAGGTGCATTATCTGAATCAAACACACCTTAAATTTGGGATCCTTCTCATTCAGATAGCATTTAACCTGCCACAAAATCTTTTCATCATTGGCGCAGAAACGCCATGATGGACCAAAGCTGTTTGCTTACTGGCAGATTTCAAGACAGGTGATGATTTCTTTTTACTGTGTAGGGTCGTCATCCCTACGCCCTACAGTCATATTAGACCGGGACCTACGGTTTAAAATGGATTACGAACCGCTACAAACATCCACGCACGGCCGGCACTCGAACCCTAAACCTGTGGCACCGCGCGCTAGTCACTCGGTCATTACGCTCAAAAACCTTTTCGCTAGTTTCATTGTGTTTTTCACAAATGAAAATCACTCCGTGAAAACATCAGTGGTTGTCCAAGTTTTTAATACGCTTTTATTAGTTTCGCCTGTGTGTTTGTTTATAAATGACTCTTTGGGCTCGATTTTGCCCTACTTTAAGCTATCCGATTTAATTTAAACGTTGTAGACTTATCAAGGACCGACGACACTAAAATATTTTGATAAGTTTATTATCTCATCATGATTAGGATCGCCAGGATGAGTGATTTTATTTTAACTTGTAAAGAGCAATTTAACCCATGTAGAATGGAAGTACCTAAGACATTCAAACCTACGTGGGACAGTGGCACAACGGATAACGCGCCTGACTACGGATCAGGATATTCCATGTTCGATTCCTGGCTGTCTCGACCTATTCGCATTTAGCCTTTGTTTTACTCACAATTAAATTATTGTAAGAACTATAGTTCCAGTCCTCCGTACCTGGACCTCATTTAAATATTATAGTTTAAAAACACGCTTTTAGAATTAATCAAACTAAAAAAGTGCAACATAGTTGTTTACATAAGAATGAAATTACTGACGAGAAAATGAATGTCACTGTTCTAAAAGCGTGGGGTGCTTTGTATGACATTTTTAACTAACTCTGCATTTCGGAATGAAACTAGTGAAAAATGATAACGATTGATATCGAGCACCCCAGGCTTTTAGAACAGTGACATTCATTTTCTCGTCAGTCATTTTTTTCTTATGTTAACAATTATGTTGCACTTTTTAGTTTGTTTATTATAGTTTAAATAAATAAATTGGCAATTTTTGAAAATCGACTTTTTCATTGGTTGTGAACTAAATGATTGTAATACGATTTACGAGCAATGTTTTTAACATACCTTTCCTTAAAGCGTTCGATCTCCTAGCTAAACGATTCACAAACGGGATCAATGATCTTCAAAGTGGGCCTGATGGCCAATTGGCTAGCTGTCTGGCTTTTGGTATGGATTCTTGTAGTGATTCGGAATCCACTTTAAACCGTAGGCCCCTGTCTAATATGACTGTACAGCGTTGAGCGTAGGGCTGCCCCATAAAAAACATCTCCTGTCTCGAAATTTGCCAGTAGTCAGACATGGCCATGGGGCTGTCGCACCATTTATGAAGAAGATCTCCAAAGTGGGCTTCAGCAAAGTGATGCTATTAATGTTTAGTATTTCTCAGGTAATTCTTCTTTTTTTAAATTGCAATCGAAAATCATTGTAACCCTGAGAAATTCATTCGATCGTAATTTTTGAAATTTTTTTATGAGGTTTTATTTAGGCTCAAAATATATTTTTCTTTAATTTTTGCGAAATTTGAAAATAAGCATTTGACAAGAGTAAAAATAAATAAATTGAGATGTGTTTGGTAAATGATGTTCTCTTTTGTAAAATAGCCTGATGTTAATTTTCATTTAAAAAAAAACTTTTTAAATAAAGCTACTTTTTTTCTTCGATTTATAATGAGAATCACAAATATGAAAACAACTTTTTAAGTATATATTTTAAACAACTTTTTTTTTTTCATTCATTAAAAAAAAAATATTCCATGGAACGCCTCCGTTCTTTTACCATTAATTAGATGGACTTAAATACAACATTTGCAAAAACATCGAAATCAAAAATACCAATACAGCCAATTAATAAATTCTACGCTTAAATCTTCTCTCCCACGCAGCATGCTTTTTTTACTCGTTATTTGCACTTTTTTTTTAATTCTACATTTTCAATCTATTTCTGTCCAATTAATGCTATTTTAGTGGCCTAATGATGGCGTTTTATTTTAAAGATTCCGCGTAAACAGACGCTCACGCGCTTCAAATGAGCTAATTAGGACGAAAACTCGCTCTGTGTGGGTTCCAGCTGTCTGCTACGGAATTCGGAATGACATTCTCAAGGTCAAAAACTGGATTTTGTCTGATTAAAAATAACAAGCAGCATTTTGTTGAATCTAGCTTGGAAATAGAATGCTGTATTTTTTATTAATTTGTAATATTTCCATAAAATGAGTTAAGCACATTGATGCACAATTATGGTTGATCTAACTTTAATGTTTTAGGAACTAACATTACCATTTGATTTATTTTTTTCAACTCAGAAATTTTTTTTTTTTTCTAATGCAACTGGCTAACACTTAGATAATTCTTTTGATGCCTTAAGGCAAGATCTGCACCGACTTACTCACTTAGCACTACCCAGGAGGTGCGTGTAGCTTGAAGATAAGCTACGGACACGGAGTAACAATATCCCCACAACGCTCATGTTAGACTGGGACCTACGGTTTAAAGTAGATTCGAACCACTACAAACTTCCATCGCACCGCTGGGACTTGAACCCGAAACCTGTGGTACCGAGCGCTAGTCACTCAGCCGCCAGCCCCTATTTTTAATTACAATCGAAAATTATTGCAACGAGGAAAAATTTGATTTAATATTTGAAATTTTTTTATAAGATTTGTTTAGACTTCAAAATTCTTTAATTTTTCCCAAATTGGAAAAAAATACTGCATTTGATGAGATTAAAATTAAATAAATTGAGATGTTTTGGTAAATGAAGTTCTCATTTGAAAAATAGCCATGACGTCCTTTTCATGTTAAAATATTTTTAAATATTTCTACTTTTTCTTCGAATTATAATGAGAATCACATATATGTAAAAACGTTTAAATATATATTTTTAAACAACATTTTATTTCATAAGGCATTTTACGTTATTTAATTTTAAAAAAACTTGTTTTATTACCGTTCTTTACCATTAATTAGATCGATTGAAATACAACATTCGCAAACGCCAATGCAGCCAAAAACGCCTATGCAGCCAATTAATAAATTCCACGCTTAAATCCTCTCATGCAGCATGTTTTTCTTTATTCGTTATTTGCAATTTTTTTTTTTTTTAATTCTACATTTTTAATCTCCTCCAGTCCAATTAATACTATTATAGTGAGCTAATAATGTCGTTTTATTTTAAGACTCCGCGTAAACAGACGCCACGTACATCGAATGCGCTAATTATGACGAAAAGTCGAGGACTCCAGCTCTGCTGCTACGAAATTAGGAATGACATTCTCAAGGTCAAAACTGATTTCGTCTGATTAAAGATAACACGCAGCATTATGATGAATCTTGTTTGGAAATAGAATGCTGTATTTTTAATAATTTGTAAAATTTCCATAAAATAAGTTAAGCACACCGATGCACAATTGTGATTGATATACGATTTTGTTAAGGAATTATCGATATGCAGCTATGATTGATATAACGTGTTTTAGGAACAATCGATATGCAGTTATGACCGATGTAACTTACTATTTTTAAGAACTATCCACACACAGTTATGATTGATAAAACTTATTACTTTATGAACTATCGATACGCATTATAAACTATTGAACGCGAACTATTGAACCTACGCAATAAAACTTATTGTTTTATGAACTACCGATACGCATTATGATTGATATAACGTGTTTTAGGATACAACGATATAACAGTTTTATGACATGCAGTTATGTTGACATAACATACTATTTTATGCAATATGAGAACTATCTTTGAAACAATCGATATGCAGTTATCATGACATAACACTTAACTATTGATATGCATTGATAAAAAACTTTGATTGAAGTTTTTGATGAACTATCGAGATACGCATTGATAAATACTATTGAACTATTGCGAACTTATTGAACCTACGCAATAAAACTTATTGTTTTATGAACTACCGATACGCATTGATATGATTGATATAACGTGTTTAGAAACAATCGATATGCAGTTATGATTGATATAACATACTGTGTTAGAACTATTGATATGCAGTTATGATTGACATAACGTACTGTTTTAGAACTATTGATATGCAGTTATGATTGATATAACGTGTTTTAGAAACAATCGATATGCAGTTATGATTGATATATCATACTATTTTAGGAGCTATCGGCATGCAGTTATGACTGACATAACATACTGTTTTAGAACTGAAACAATCAATGATATGCAGTTATGATTGATATAACGTGTCTTAGAAACAATCGATATGCAGTTATGATTGACATAACATACTGTTTTAGAAACTATTGATATGCAGTTATGATTGACATAACGTACTGTTTTAGGAACTATTGATATGCAGTTATGATTGATATAACGTGTTTTAGAAACAATCGATATGTAGTTATGATTGATATAACATACTGTGTTAGAACTATTGATATGCAGTTATGATTGACATAACATACTGTTTAGGAACTATTGATATGCAGTTATGATTAATATAATGTTTTAGAAACAATTCGATATGCAGTTATGATCGATGTAACTACTATTTTAAACTATCCACACACACTTATGATTGATAAAACTTATTACTTTATGAACTATTGATACGCATTATAAACTATTGAACGCGAACTATTGAACCTTATGTTTTATGAACTACCGATACGCATTATGATTGATATAACGTTATCGATATGCAGTTATGATTGATATAACATACTGTGTTAGGAACTATTGATATGCAGTTATGATTGACATAACGTACTGTTTTAGAACTATTGATATGCAGTTATGATTGATATAACGTGTTTTAGAAACAATCGATATGCAGTTATGTTTTCATACTATTTTAGAACATGCAGTTATGACTGACATAACATACTGTTTTAGAACTATTGATATGCAGTTATGATTGATATAACGTGTCTTGTTTAGGAACAGTATGATTGACATAACATATGCAGTTATGATTGATATAACGTACTTTTAGAACTTTGATATGCAGTTGTTACATTATCGATACGTGTTTTAAACTATATGCAGTTATGAGATCGATGTAACTTACTATTTTAAGAACTATCCACACACAAAGTTGCAATAAAACTTATTGAACTTTTATAAACTATTGAACGCGAACTATTGAAACCTACGCAATAAAAACTTATTGTTTTATGAACTACCGATACGCATTATGATTGATATAACGTGTTTTAGAACAATCGATATGCAGTTATGATTGATATAACATACTGTTTTAGGAACTATTTACATGCAGTTATGATGCAGTTTATGATTGACATAATGCAGTTGCTGTTGATATAACGTGTCTTAGAAACAATCGATATGCAGTTATCATTGACATAACATACTGTGTTAGAACTATTGATATGCAGTTATGATTGATTAACATAGAACGTGTATCTTATGATTGATATAACGTGTCTTAGAAACAATCGATATGCAGTTATCATTGACATAACATACTGTTTTGATATGCAGTTATGATTGACATAACGTACTGTTTTAGGAACTATTGATATGCAGTTATGATTGACAATCGATATGCAGTTATGATTGATATAACATACTGTTTTAGGAACTATTGACATGCAGTTATGATTGACATAACATACTGTTTTAGAACTATTGATATGCGTGATTGATATAACGTGTCTTAGAAACAATCGATATGCAGTTATCATTGACATAACATACTGTTTTAGAACTATTGATATGCAGTTATGATTGACATAACGTACTGTTTTAGGAACTATTGATATGCAGTTATGATTGATATAACGTGTTTTAGAAACAATCGATATGCAGTTATGATTGATATATCATACTGTTTTAGGAACTATTGACATGCAGTTATGATTGACATAACATACTGTTTTAGGAACTATTGATATGCAGTTATGATTGATATAACGTGTCTTAGAAACAATCGATATGCAGTTATGATTGACAGAACATACTGTTTTAGGAACTATGATATGCAGTTATGATTGACATACCGTACAGTTTTAGGAACCATTGATATGCTGTTATGATTGGTATAACGTGTTTTAGAAACAATCGATATGCAGTTATGATTGATATAACATACTGTGTTAGGAACTATTGATATGCAGTTATGATTGACATAACGTACTGTTTTAGGAACTATTGATATGCAGTTATGATTGATATAACGTGTTTTAGAAACAATCGATATGCAGTTATGATCGATGTAACTTACTATTTTAAGAACTATCCACACACAGCATGATTGATAAAACTTATTACTTTATGAACTATCGATACGCATTATGTAAACTATTGAACGCGAATTATTGAACCTACGCAATAAAACTTATTGTTTTATGAACTACCGATACGCATTATTGATATAACGTGTTTTAAAAACAATCGATATGCAGTTATGATTGATATAACATACCGTGTTAGGAACTATTGACATGCAGTTATGATTGACATAACATACTGTTTTAGGAACTATTGATATGCAGTTATGATTGATATAACGTATCTTAGAAACAATCGATATGCAGTTATCATTGACATAACATACTGTGTTAGGAACTATTGATATGCAAAGTTATGATTGATATAACGTACTGTTTTAGGAACTATTGATATGCAGTTATGATTGATATAACGTAGTTTAGAAACAATCGATATGCATTTATGATTGATATATCATACTGTTTTAACTATTGACATGCAGTTATGATTGACAAAACATACTGTTTTAGGAGCTATTGATATGCAGTTATGATTGATATAACGTGTTTTAGAAACAATCGATATGCAGTTATGATTGACAGAACATACTGTTTTAGGAACTATTGATATGCAGTTATGATTGACATAACGTACTGTTTTAGGAACTATTGATATGCAGTTATGATTGATATAACGTGTTTTAAAACAACGATATGCAGTTATGATTGATATAACATACTGTGTTAGAACTATTGATATGCAGTTATGATTTCGTACTTTTTTAGCAACTATTGATATGCAGCTATGATTGATATAACGTGTTTTAGAAACAATCGATATGCAGTTATGATTGATATATCATACTGTTTTAGAGCTATCGGCATGTTATGTTAGGAACATACTGTTTTCGAACTATTGATATGCAGTTATGATTAACGTGATTTAGAAACAATCAATATGCAGTTATGATTGACATAACATACTGTTTTAGGAACTATTGATATGCAGTTATGATTGATAAACGTGTTTTAGAAAAAAATCGATATGCAGTTATGATTGATATAACATACTGTTAGAACTTTGATATGCAGTTATGATTGACATAACGTACTGGAACATTGATATGCAGTTATGATTGATATAACGTGTTTTGAAACAATCACATATGCATTATGATTGATATATTACTGTTTTAGAACTATTGACATGCAGTTATGATTGACATAACATACTGTTTTAGCAACTATTGATATGCAGTTATGATTGATATAACGTGTTTTAGAAACAATCGATATGCAGTTATGATCGATGTAACTTACTATTTTAAGAACTATCCACACACACTTATGATTGATAAAACTTATTACTTTATGAACTATCGATACGCATTATAAACTATTGAACGCGAACTATTGAAACCTACGCAATAAAAAACTTATTGTTTTATGAACTACCGATACGCATTATGATTGATATAACGTGTTTTAGAAACAATCGATATGCAGTTATGATTGATATAACATACTGTGTTAGGAACTATTGATATGCAGTTATGATTGACATAACGTACTGTTTTAGAACTATTGATATGCAGTTATGATTGATATAACGTGTTTTGAAACAATCGATATGCAGTTATGATTGATATATCATACTATTTTAGAACTATTGACATGCAGTTATGACTGACATAACATACTGTTTTTTAGAACTATTGATATGCAGTTATGATTGATATAACGTGTCTTAGAAACAATCGATATGCAGTTATGATTGACATAACATACTGTTTTAGGAACTATTGATATGCACTTATGATTGACATAACGTACTGTTTTAGGAGAACTATTGATATGCAGTTATGATTAATATAACGTGTTTTAGAAACAATCGATATGCAGTTATGATCGATGTAACTTACTATTTTAAGAACTATCCACACACAGTTATGATTGATAAAACTTATTACTTTATGAACTATCGATACGCATTATAAACTATTGAACGCGAACTATTGAACCTACGCAATAAAACTTATTGTTTTATGAACTACCGATACGCATTATGATTGATATAACGTGTTTTAGGAACAATCGATATGCAGTTATGATTGATATAACATACTGTTTTAGAACTATTGACATGCAGTTATGATTGACATAACATACTGTTTTAGGAACTATTGATATGCAGTTATGATTGATATAACGTGTCTTAGAAACAATCGATATGCAGTTATCATTGACATAACATACCGTGTTAGAACTATTGATATGCAGTTATGATTGACATAACATACTGTTTTAGGAACTATTGATATGCAGTTATGATTGATATAACGTGTCTTAGAAACAATCGATATGCAGTTATCATTGACATAACATACTGTGTTAGGAACTATTGATATGCAGTTATGATTGACATAACGTACTGTTTTAGGAACTATTGATATGCAGTTATGATTGATATAACGTGTTTTAGAACAATCGATATGCAGTTATGATTGATATAACATACTGTTTTAGGGAACTATTGACATGCAGTTATGATTGACATAAAATACTGTTTTAGGAACTATTGATATGCAGTTATGATTGATATAACGTGTCTTAGAAACAATCGATATGCAGTTATCATTGACATAACATACTGTGTTAGAACTATTGATATGCAGTTATGATTGACATAACGTACTGTTTTAGGAACTATTGATATGCAGTTATGATTGATATAACGTGTTTTAGAAACAATCGATATGCAGTTATGATTGATATATCATACTGTTTTAGGAACTATTGACATGCAGTTATGATTGACATAACATACTGTTTTAGAACTATTGATATGCAGTTATGATTGATATAACGTGTCTTAGAAACAATCGATATGCAGTTATGATTGACAGAACATACTGTTTTAGGAACTATTGATATGCAGTTATGATTGACATACCGTACAGTTTTAGGAACTATTGATATGCTGTTATGATTGATATAACGTGTTTTTAGAAACAATCGATATGCAGTTATGATTGATATAACATACTGTTAGGAACTATTGATATGCAGTTATGATTGACATAACGTACTGTTTTAGAACTATTGATATGCAGTTAAGATTGATATAACGTGTTTTAGAAACAATCGATATGCAGTTATGACCGATGTAACTTACTATTTTAAGAACTATCCACACACAAAGTTATGATTGATAAAACTTATTACTTTATGAACTATCGATACGCATTATAAACTATTGAACGCGAATTATTGAACTCTACGCAATAAAACTTATTGTTTTATGAACTACCGATACGCATTATGATTGATATAACGTGTTTTTAGGAACAATCGATATGCAGTTATGATTGATATAACATACTGTGTTAGGAACTATTGATATGCAGTTATGATTGACATAACATACTGTTTTAGGAACTATTGATATGCAGTTATGATTGATATAACGTGTTTTAGAAACAATCGATATGCAGTTATAATTGATATAACTTATTGTTTTAGGAACTGTCAATACACATTTATGATTGATGTAAATTTATTGTTTTAGGAACTAACGTGACCATTTATTTTTTTGTCCTCAAAAATGGGACATCTATTTTTAGTTATCAGTGTGTGTATTCA